>VMBQ01002069.1:0-47911 GCA_007657795.1 Dreissena rostriformis | reverse complement strand
ATTTATTATATTCATATTGTTCTACCATAATATGGCATTCTGTACTTTGCAGGAGATCGTGTTATAATATAATTGTTGCTAAGGTGAAACCATTATTAGCTGGAGTATTTGCATTCCTGGATACCAGTGGCAACCTCGACCTTACGGTTTGCGATGTTCAGTGGAAACGTGTCTTTTTTCATCAATGTCTGGCTACAGAAGGTGTTCTAGAGTCGAAGGTATTTGCTAAACATATCAGTAATATAATCAAATATGTTGGTATATATTTGCATTTATATGAGAGATGGTTACTCATTGCGCACTTTCAAATGCGTTAATATGCTGACATTGTTGGTATGTTAACTGTTAGTACAATAGCATGTTTTAATCAATACATGAAACAAAACATGATAATTGTTTAAAACATGACCGATTCAATACTACACAGACACTTCAATATTTGCATGTCATTATGACAGACGTTAAGTGACCCATTATTTGTTTGTTTGTAGTATTCGAACATGCAATCCCCAAAGAATAAGTGCGAGCTTAAGGAAATGCTTGTGTCCAGTACAGGATATGAAGAACACCAATTTCAACCCCGTTTTCCATTTTCGTGGGTTATGATAGAGACTCTTGACGAGCTTTTTAGAAACCTTGTCTTCGACGCGGATGGTAATGTTTTTGATCTCGATTGCTTTTTTTAGTAACCATTTCATTATATATCACTGGCAATTAGACTTTTTAAAGATATTCATCCATCACAGGTAACATTACGATCAACATTAAACATATTCTTTGTATGGATAACAATCTATAACTTATCTTCATAATATTTGAACGTTTGCCATTTTAGACAAAACTCTTTTAAGTAGTGGCATCCTGTAACTAGAAAAAAGCATTATCCAGAAGAGCTTCGGCATCCTCTGTACATATGTTTTTGTGTGTAAAAAAGGCATATTGCTCCAATCTGTTTCTTAACAGTATATTGCATGTGTTTTAAATTAATAAAAACATGCAACAATTCGAAAATGACAGTAAATCAATATTATTTTTTACTTTCATTTCTCAGATTCAGACCTCTGAAGATAACAAATGTATGACAATTAAATATATGTCGCCTCGAAAGATTGGTGTTAATCATCTTTTACCATGGTTGTAAATCAATTTTTAATATTTATTAGAAGAAATGTACATGATACTGGATTACAACGAAATAAGACAAGCGTCATCACAGACATTGTCCTCCTTTATGTGGACCATCATTGGTTTGGGACAAAATTTATAAGCGTGAAATTTGACCACTGTCTGTTTCTCGATGTCTTTATTTAAGGTCCCCACAATCACTTACAATCAATTTCAATTTTTAAGTTATGCATGTTTTGCAAATATTTGAAGATTTAAGCATGATTTATATATATTCAAAACCTTTTGGGGGAACATTTTGAAGCTGAATGTTTAACATCATGTATGCCTTATTTTAAAAATAAATAGATAAAAGCGGATTACATAAATGAGTTCATTTGATATAAAAAAATACATCACAATTACACAACCCTATGCAATTGCCTGCATACATTATCTGATGATTGCTCTAAAACACAAATAACATTAACTTCTGTTAAACGAAGTTTGTGCCGAATTCCATTTCCTAAATTCAAGAATGTTTTTTATATCCTACAATTATTGTGTGTTCATTTAGCGTTAGTAACCCAGAGCTGCTCGTTGTTTTTATTTGTACCACTACTCAAAACTCTTTTTTTTAACGACTATCGCGTTTTTTGTCAGAATAAAAGTCATTTGCACTTAAATAAAATGCATACAAACTCAATCTTTTCGCAAAATAAACGTTTGGTTATTCGATAAATCTAGTGCTACCTCATGTTATATCTTTTTACAAATATAATTGAGTAACCGATTTTGGCGTAATGTGTATTTGACGTCAAATCCTTATTAATAGAATACCATTGTTTACACACCGGACATAATGACGTAGTGAAGTAAAGGAATATTTACAATTGTAAAATGATTATTTTTTTCGCTAACCGTTCATTTTCGGCATCGTCCGGTACTACCGATTAGTGGCCATATTAAACGGAAACAGAGGTTAAATGATGGATGGATTACCCTAATATATTACAACGTAGAGTATTGATAAAACATAACCCAAGGCCGAACACAATTTAATTGCTATCACACAGAAAAGGATCGCATTGACAAGTTCTCCACAGGGCTGAGTCATGGACCAATCGGCAATGTTCTTTTGAAATTGGAGGCAACACTGAGTGTCAGCTCTGAGCACGATACCGACAGTTGTAATCCAACACTTCAGGACGTACTTCAGGAATACATTCATGATTTTGTACAAACAGTCTACAACGCAGAGAACGAAACAGAATTAAATGTAAATATGCATCAATGAACGATTTTCAAGTAATTTCTACCGTACGTTCTCATATTATACATAAATTCTGAATGTTCAAAATGTTAAACTGTGTATTAAAAATAACATATCTGTTATAATTATTATATCTTCAGATTGTGTGCCGTGAGGTTTTGTTGACAACGATTAGTTTTTGTGCTGAACAAGGTGGAACACTTGATCTTATTCGCCACATTGTTTGTGTCCGTCTTGCGTACGAAAACTTAGCAATTCAACTCACGGACTTTCGACGCATAAATCAGATCTGGCCAGGTTGTAGTGAAAAGATAGAGAAAGAACAGCAAAAAGAACATATCATGTTCAAAGACACTGCAATTGTAAGTTTATCTCTTTTTGTTTAAAGTCATCTTTGATCGTAGGTAAAAATATATTTTTGTTTTAATTTAAAGGATACGTTTTATACATCAGCTTTAGTATCTGAACCACACCCAGGCTAATAAACTCAAATATATAAAGTGTGTGCTTGCATGTGTGCAGACGTGCGAACGTGTGTGTGTGTGTATGTGTTTGTGTGTGTGTGCATGTGCGTGTGTGTATGTGCGTGTTTATGTGCGTGCGTGTGCGTATGTTTTAAGATAACTCATATAATTGGTTAATGGTAGCTACTTAAACTTGTACGTGTCCTGTTCACTAATGTAAACCGTATCAGTGATATAATATTAATTCTGACGATCTTCTGCTGATTTTGTTTCAGATATTTTCAGCACTGTACTTATTAATTGAAGATTTGAATCCAAGTCCCCAAGAATTGACAACTCTTGCCTCACAGCGTCTTTGGTTGAGTAAGGTTTACAAATACCGCCCGGTTGTAGAAACCATTCTTAACGGAGAAGACATTGCGCAGCACGGAAATGACGTCGTATCGCAAATAAGGTATGTATAAAATGTTATAAAACAAAAACATTTTTTAACTGCTGTTATGCACAAATTTCATGCAAAACAAGAAATCAAAAACAGTACAATAATTAATGTTTGGGAAGATGTTTTTCTACATATATATTTATCCGATAGCTGGTGAGTCGTCTTGAGTCAATCTATTTTTGATTATCGTATATTTCGTTGATGTCAAACCTTTGTTCGAAGATACGTTCTATAAAATGACTTAAGTAATAACTAATAATAACTAACACTTTACTTTCGAATACTATACAGTTATTGTTTAGTGCGCCATTCAGTAGTATATTATATTCACGCTTAGCCCGTCAAGTGGTCCATTAAGTGATATGCACCCTTAGTCTATACTATTCGCCCGTTTAATGCAACTTTTTATAGGGCTAACTAGTTAAAGGAGTTTTATGCTAGGATTAAATTATATGTTTATAAAAATAAATATTAAAACACAACACCATCCAAATATCAGACCTTTAATGTATATGTATTTCATGCCGTAGCTTTACTCCGATTAAAACAAAACAATCTATATTGTAAATATAGTAATTGTTACTGATATTAAAATATGTAAACTATAAATTGGAATTGCAAATATTACATGGGTAAAATGTATAGACTAGTAATGTTATATAAAATAAATATCAATAAAAATATAACAAATTGTCAACGTGATGTTTCCCCGATTTTTTCATAACTAGCACAGATTGCATATTATACGCGCCCTAGTATAAATGACGGCACCAGACTAGTATTATGTTCCTTCTTAAGTTAGACCAAACGCTTTGTACATTGTTGTTTCCGAAACTTTCATTGACCACACAATTGTATTTATTAATAGATCATGTAATACGCGGTAGTAACGTTTGCTAGTGTTTTTGATTTTTGGTTATTTCAGATGTTTTAACAATGTACTGATGACAAAATTTTAATAAACATGCATTTAATTTTAGATTATTCTAATCTGACTTCCTCTTAACCTTTTTAGATCAATGTGGAGCCGAGTCACGGTACTGAGGTTGTTTCTAGAGAATGTTTGCACGCAGGAGGATGAGAGAAATATTACTATCAAGCACTGTCGTCCTCTTTGGGCGGTAATTATTATTGGGAATTTCGATTCCATAGAATATAAGAATAATCTTTATTCTATCATTTTAACTTGATAATTCTAGACGTATTTGTCCCCATCATGAACAATAAACACACAAACCTACCATGAGTAGGTCACCGTTAATGCTGTTTCAGTACTTAAACCTAATCATTCGTATATTTCATTATAATATATTTTTATGTAATCGAATATACATTTCATTCGATATTTTACATATATCTAATGCTTGAATTTGAAACACATCTGTTAAACAACCAATTTAAACCTGAGCAAGAAGTGCTTTAGGTAAACAATTTTATAAGCCAATACGTGTCCGTCGCCCTGGGTCGTGTGGTGTGCGTCGTCACACGTTTTAGATCCTTTTTGCCAGGGTTTTGCTAATAATTGGTATAGCTCTAGAAGAAATATTTATGATGCATAATTGATGCAACTATGTCAAAATGTTTATTTTTACTATATCTAGGCCGAGTTTGAACCAAAGTCAATGTGGTTAAGAATATGTCACCAGGCCAAGTCACAAAAAAACGTGTGGCCTCTTTGGGAGACATGTTTGTGATTAAGTCTATATGAAACATGGTCATAATGTTTATCTTGACAAAGTCATTACCAGATTGAAAGTTGGTTAACAACTAGCCCATATAGTAACAGAAAAACATGGTGAACACTTAACATTCCTCATTTGTGACTCAACCCAGATGAACTGTTATCAGAATGTTTTTCTTTTAATAGTTTAAAAATCGGTTAAGTGGTTTTAAAAAACTCAGTACTCTGTATTTTTGTATGAAACTTTTAAACGTTTAAACACGCCTCAAATGTTACCTTAATCGTTATGAAAGTTGTAAAACCTTCACGTTCGACTTTTTGTTTTGTTCGAAAACTAGGTCAGCAGGTCAAATCTTAGCAAAACGTTCTAACACTTTAAACTTGTTACGTGTGATTTAATTTCAATGAAATATAGTATGAATGTTTGTTATCGCCATTTCAAGACAACAATTAAAGTTGGAATTTTAATATCCAATATTAAATATTGTCCGATGGACAAAAAAGAAGGACCTGGGATTTCAAAATTAGCTGTACTTATGTACTCTGTTTACCCCTGTTTACAATGTGTCAAAATGTTCCGAAAGAATGCTTATGCCAACGTGTTTGCGCATGCGCATTATATCGTTTATATAGAAATGAATGTACTCCTTGCTATTTTATTCGTTAGATACATTAGTATATCCGTTTACATCCGTGTAGTTAAAATACATATTAATCTGCAAGTTCGCACATCTTCATAGGGAGGATGCTATTCTATGACAGAACTTTAATTTAAAAAAAAATCATGTTATACATTGTTTTGCTATTCAAATTTGAAAACTGTTTAATGTGAAATAAAAACTATGCAACGGAATTAAATCTTCGACAGGTGTTGTTCCATTTAAACTCAGGTGATAGTGTTAGGGCAATCGCCTTACATACATTGAATGGAGTACAATATTATAGTTGTTTCTATATATTCTAACTGAATGTATAGAGACGATAATGATTTTATAAATTAAATGTTTATGCGCGTGTGTCCCACCAATATACAGTAATGATGGTATGATTGCAATTTTAGTTAATGAAAGACGACGTCAATTTCAAAGAAAAAAAAGCATTTTCTGCAGTAGAAAGATTCCTGCAAATGTGTAACAAGACCGCTGTGAAGGAAAGTACGGGGTATGTATAGTATGGCTTTTACTATTAAATGTATACATGCTCAATACCAACGTAAATTAGTTTTATACTAAAAGAGAAAGGCTACTCGTAGCTAGCAGAAGACTGCTATTGATGTTGAGCTCATTGTGTCAAATCAAAGTTATTTTTTCATAAATATGAACAAATAAATAAAAATAAACATAAATCAAAATTGTTTAAAGGTTAATTCGGTCAACTGCCAACGTCAAACAACATTTCAAAAACTTATAAGAAGTTAGACACTAAATTATACACTAGTAGAATGACGACTGGAAGATCTCAATTAAGGATGCAATAATTGTTTTAAAGTTCATTGCCACGTATCAAATGATCAATGAAAACAAATATTGAATACTGTGCATATATTGTCTTAGAATTAAGCACCTTAACTTATCGATATATGATTTATGGTCATTTATTTGTTTATTTTAGTGTGTTTATTACCCTTATTGATTGCCATTTAGTTGGGTCTCAGGAAAAAGTAAAACTGATCAAAACGTTGAAAAACAATACCCATATTTAAAACTTGTCCAACTCTTTTGCTTGGGTGGGTAAAAAAAGACGGCAATTAAATGAGGCGGTTTTCAAGTTAATAAAATGCAGACGAATACCGCTATTCATTACCACTGTCTGTGTTCAAATTTATCGCGATTTAAAATTATTTCCGTTCTAGATTGTTTTCATTTATTTGGCTTAAAATGACTAAAATATGCATCGTAAAGTCGATTGGCCAATTTCGAATAAATTTACATTTCGAAGTTAACTGCATTGCTCATAAGCAGAATTTACACCTCATAAGGCTATTTCGAAGTAGCACTTAAGCCACACCTATGATTATCAAAGGCGAGCGTTCTTGGCGTTTATCGCTTGGTAATGTGTTCGCACTTGCTATTGCTCGTTAGCTGACCGATTGCTAGTTGGCGAGCTCTTGTAATCTCAACACTTACTGAATATATGGTAGTATGTATTTCGAAAGGAGCATCACTTTAGAGCCCAGTCTCATTTAACTTTTTTTTTCTTAATACGTGTTGCATATAAACATACACATATGAACACATGCAGTTATCATTGAAATCTTCAATTTTTACAATCATTGTATTTACGAAATTTATATGCATGCACACAATCACGCGTTATTATGTTGCACAATTATCGCATCATCAAGATTAACCGTTTAATTGCATATTGATGCGAATGATAATTGTCAAAATAATGTTCATTTACATTGCAGTTCAGAAGCAAAATGTTGTCGTTGTGAACATGTGTTAATAAGTCCACCCATTACCGTACCGTGTTCTAATAAAGACATTTTATGTCATACGTGCTGTACCGAAATGAAAGCGCTGAAAGAGCACCAATGTCCAAACTGTGATGAACCGTTTGCAGACGATTGGGAACCCGTTGAGGATAAGGACAGAAAGTAAATCGTATTAATTTTAAAATATTTCACCTATGACAATATTGACATAAATGTAGTTTTTTAATTGTAAATCGACACTCGAATTTTGTATTAAAATATACATTAACTTTTATGTGTTTTTTTTCTTATTCAGAATTGGTAACGAAAAGCTGGAACATTATCAGAAGCGTTGCAATACATTCTTTTTGGAAATTGTGGCAAAACTTTGCTTTGCGGATGACACACCTCCGTCGGAAGAAGTGCTTGATATACTTCTTGGTTATGTTACATGTACTTCCATGTCTGGAAAAACTTACACAAAGAATTTGAGTTTGTTTGATACAGGAATAGATCCAAATCCGGTATTCAGATCATTCCTGCTGCAACTTATATTGAAAACAAGGTAATTATTTAACAAACAACATGTGCAGTAACATGAATTAAAGATAGCTGATTACTCTTTTAAAACATGCACTTTTTTTACAGTGAAGAACATCTTGTGTCCAAGTATTTAAGTCGGCTCATAGAAAAAAATACGTTGACAACAGACACAAGTGGAGAGACGAAGACGGAGATGAATATTTTGATCATACAGTGTTACGAAGTAAGTTACTTATTTAATTACTTTAGATAAGTTTTGGAAAGTAGCGCACTCTTTCTCTTGAACACCTTAAATACTTTAATAAAACTTCATACATACGATTTACCTTTTATCGAAACCTGACTAGGAATTGGAAACGATGTTTATGGATTCGCCATTAAGGTTACCGTTACAAATATTCGAAAACTTTTTTTTTTCAATACCTAAAATACGAAGATGCCTTATGTGAAGTCCTCATTTTTGGGGTTTGCATATGGTGACGATGCGGTCACAGTTAAGGTCGCCGTTATAACAAAAAAGGCAATAGGTTTGCGCTCAAGTACTCGAGAATAAATTCAACTATACTCACATATAATTCAACTTCATACATAGCTTATATTAAGACTTTTCATGAGGTGCCATATTGGACAGATTATGTTTCTCGAGGTTAAGAGCGGAAAACTCCAATCAAATAATTTATTATTCTTCACCACCACCTTCATATCTTCATTCGTTGCCACTCCTGTGACAAAGCTTATTTTCATTTATTGTATTGATAAAAAATACCACCTAGTACTATTTTATGAATGTATAATGCATGGCCTTTTCTAGTTATTTCATAGGCCAGGGACATATTTGACGGTCAAACGGACAAAAATCTGCGTTTAAATGATTTCTGGTATTGAATGATATTCAAATGTTTTGATAGAAATGATATTTTTGCGAAAACCATGTCAAAACCACGCATGTTGTTTTGCAGTGAAGATCTCTTTGAGAAAACGATCATTATGGGGTCAAATGTCACATTACTGTATTTCAAATTACTATAGGCGTTCATAGTTGCAATAGTTCGATGTTTATTCATTTTATTTTCCTTCGACCAAACGTATGAGGCAAATATCGCAGACCATAACTTATTGGGTCGCAAATATTTGTGTTTAGCTACTAGTATAATACAATTAAAATTGTATCATTCAGTAATATATGTTTATATATATATATTAAAGTTTTCTATTCCAAGGATACCATTTGCCACACGCTTGCACAAAGTTCAATGGCCACACATATAAGACAAACAACCGAAAATGCATTGGAAGTTTTTAATGAAGAGTCTAATTTGGCAGAACTGTTAATAGCAATCGCACGTATTCGAGCACTTCTGGCACTCACAGTACCGTGTCTTGTAAAGCTGGAAAAGCATAGTGCTAATATCCAAACATTGTCAGATGAAGAACGCATTCTAATCAACTCCGCACAAGAACTGTGCGAATATAAAGGCTCCGCGTGGCCAAAGTAAGTCATAGTTTTGTTATGTGTTTGGCGAATCGATTGAAATTCTTTTTAAACTATAATTGCTTTATAAGATCATATCATATCGATGATTTACACTTAAATTCGCAACTTCCTGTTTATGACATTGTTATAGAAGGAGTTCTTACAAGATGATGTTGTTTTTTTAAATACCGTTATCTTTAATATATTCGTGGGGCTCGGAGGAAAACGAAGTAGTAGTAAATAACTAATTAGTATCTTCCGATATTGTACCTATATGCATATGTATGAATGTAATACAAGTGTTCAAATCCAACTGAAAAAGACGAAACATTTGAATGTTGTATTAAAATTGTACTCTGGTATGTCTATTTGTTCACAGAAGGTAATACGGAATTCCGTCAATTGTGTATTTAAGTAATCTAAATATGTATTCCGGTGTTTTCTTAAAACATCTCCGAACACATTTCATTTAAACATGCTACTGTGATCGATTGAGCCCATTGTATGTAAATATTATTAAAACATATGTATTTGTACGAATTTTGTTGCAGAGTCTATCTTGTTAAACTCCTATATCGAAGATACGGCATGGAGATGTTCCAAAGTCTCGTGAAGTCGCCAAATCCAATAGTCAACTGGATATCTTTTGATGATACAAACCGTGAGGTAATTTTGCCTACTTATAGACCCAACATCAAACTGACGTTTTGTGATTCGTTCTTACAGAATGCTTTCCATTCCCATCTTTTATAGTTTCATACCGAAAGGTGACTTAAATGTGTTTTTTTAATTAATCCGAGAAAATGGAAAGATACATCTGACAAACAATCTTACACTCGGAAACTTATTTCAATAATGTGCTAGTCACACATTGCGTTGTAATAGGCTTATAGCATAGTCCCAGTTTTAGTTTGGTTTATTTACTGATCTGATAATATGAATTTTATTTTAACATGGATTGATGTTTACTAGTGTATATTTATCAACAAATTTAAATATTTAATTGGCGAACTAATATATTTTAGGAACAGATCCCTGACAGATATATCGTATGTGGTAATCTATACATACGCATAAGAGAAATTATAGCGAAAATTGTTCTTGGAGAAGATGTGCAGATATTGCAATCTGTCCTGGAGGTTTGTTGACTATTTTTAGTCTAATATTTAACTAGTTTATCATTTGTATTTTTAGAGGTTAACCATTTAATTCTCGCAATACATTTTGTGTGATACAACCAATGACCAATCGTATATGCAATGGTGTCATTTATGTTAAGGAACTGCGTGGTCAAAACGGGGAGTACGAAAGATACTTGCTTTTAGCTTTTCACAGAGAAGTGACATGTTGTATGATTCAGAAGACGTGGAGTGGAAAACCCGAGGTATGAGTTTAATAAAATAAATAAACTGTACTCAACTATTCAAAATATACATTATACACGTGTGTGTTTGTAACTGAATGAAGTACATGTATTCCATGTGTTGGGCCTTGTATGTCAAGGGAAAGCATTATGATAACAACAATAAAGTATCTTTCTTGGATGACCGTGTTAACTACTTTTTGCTGATTAGAATAACTTTTTTTCGAAATGCAAATTGCTATATGATAATTTACGAACAATAATATTTTTGCGAATTATCAGATGGTATTTGCCGAATGCAAAATGATAATTGCGAAAAGCTCTTCCCCGATTAATTAATGATAACCTGTTATAAGCACTTAAATTACCGAGGGTTTTTTTAAGCTGATAGCTATATGGTATCGGCCAACTGCCAATAACTCATTGATGCGTTTAATATATAACCGTTTGACTAGATCTTTACTCACTTATCACCTAGTTACTTTTATGTTGTAATGGGAATTGCACACCAGCTTTCTATACCTCTTTTAAAACTTCTTTGATCATTAAATGGGTGGTCGGTAGTCGAGTGGTAAAACACTGGTCTACCATTCCAGCGGTCGTGGGTTCAATCCCTGACCGGGGCACTGGAAATTTCAGAAATGCTTCAAGTGTTTCCCACCTTACTAGAGATGTACTGGTATGAAACCCAGGTAATTCTCGCGTGTATCGGTGATATACACTGAGCACGTAACAGAACCAAGGGATCTATTCGCAAAGAGCTAGGGTATCGCACCCGGATTCCTTGTATCTCAAAACCTGTCTCTTATACCCGCTGTCTCTTCAGCAAAACCAAAGGACCCCATTGGAAATAAGTGCTTGCACTGTCATGGGTTATCCTTGACTGCAAGGTCAAAATAAATGCATACATACAAATATACAGTTGAGGACTATACTATGATCTTATTAATAGCTTACTTTTCATGCAACAAACTTATCAGGAGGATTAAATGTATTGTGAAATAGTGTCAGAAGACATAATTTCGCATACATGTAATAAAGTATATTGTCACACATTCGAAAACGAGTACTTGCTTATTACACTGACCGTAAATCTGTTTTCCTAACACCATTATTTCAGGCATTGGAGAAACTATACAAGCTTATGCACAGGACAGTGGCAGACAAGGTTAAACTCTAGTTTGTAATGCTTTTTTTTTTTAAGTACTTGAATGTGTTTTTTTTAACGAAATATAACATAAAAGTTATTGCACGATTTAAACGTCGTCACAATATCGCTTTGTTTTGTAATATGTTTTAAAAATGTATTTATGTACATTTATTCACAGGAATTGTTTGTCAAAATGCTTCAAAACAAACTCCAACCAGGTTTTCTAGTAATGGTTGAAAATGTGGATTTGTCCAATCAAGGACTGCGGTGTTTATTACTTCATTTCAAGATCGTCATGTCTGCAGCTGGCAAAACCCATAGTGGAAACATTTTGGAACCATTGCTTAAAATGGCTACAGGAGATCCGATAATACAGGTATGAAATATATATGAATGTCTATTCATTTCACCATCAAACGGATGTTCATTTATATAAATTATAATTTCACATTTTGCAATACACATATACAAATATGAAATCATACTAAATATTACTATTTCACATATGATATTTATATATAAATACCTTCATGGACGGTTAGCCTTGTATCTCCCGTGCTGCATAATTTAGGAAGTCATGTGATTCAAATATTGAGACAATTACTTTTAAACTTTCGAAATGTTTCATCATATAATTATATACATGTGCATTTAATTATTGTTTCAGGACATGATGTTTCCTACAATGCCCCAAGATGACCTTGAGGAAATTCAAAAAGTTATTTCTGCAAGTCGTGGACAAGACGAAAATCCAACATTTTATCGTGTGTATAGCTTCGTTTGGTATCGGTCTTAAATTGAATCAGCTTTCATGTATATGATACATTTAATACATTACACAACATTGATCTTTGTCTACTCTTTCAGGTTGTCCCAACGGACATCCTTATCTTATTGGAAACGTGAGTAATTTTTCTCTTAAATGTTGCTTATTGTCTCCTTATTCTCTTATGCTTTTCCTTCTTTTTCTAATAAAAGTGTATGATTTTACCGCTTAAAATTCTGTTTGAGATAACCTTTTTCTTCATGTTTTACTGGTAAATATGTTGTAATGGGTATTGCCTCATTTTGTTTCAAGTGCGGAAAAGCTACGACACCAGGAAACTGTTCAGCTTGTGGCGAGAAAATTGGAGCTATTCAATACGATAAACCGTTACCAGGAAATGTCAAAGATACAGGGTATGAATATTCTCAACAATGTAATTAAATACCACTTCAAGTGTCTATCGGCAAAAATGAATAAATTATTGTTTATTGATGAAAACATTATGTTATTTGTGTATGAACAGACTTGACACAACGCAGCGAGGACACATCCTTGGAAAAGCGAATGTCGATGCCGTTCGAGAAATATACCCCGAGAGAGATCTGGGCTCTTTGCCATGTACTATTCTAAGGCTTCTTGTCCATATGGCCATGTTTCTTGGCCCTGTTGATCAGGTAATGATATGTGAGTTTCAGACTTCAGAGGTCAGTTTGATAGTCCAGGTTATAGGTCGTGGATGAGGAGATGCTTATAGATATATTGTTAACCCGTTTTGTTATAATGAGACCTCGTTTTATGAATATGAACACGGCATTTAGGTCAAATCATGGTCATATAAAACACATGTCGATCTTTGCGTAAGTCCGAACCATAACTTTGATACAGATAGACGCACACTTAATATGTACCCGAAACAAGTGTTTAATGAGATATGGTTTGCCATTCATCAAAGAGTGCCACAAATAAATGGTAAAGTATGACCATTGACGAATTGAATTAATTTCCTAGCGAGGAACCGTACGATACGTAAGAAAAATATCCAAATGCACTCACAAGTTTTGATGTCAAAACAGGAAATGTCGCGTGTTAAATATAGCTAATAACTAGCGTAAAATACATAAAAGTGATCTTTTTGACTTTGTCTGTGCCAACTTATATTTTAAATTATCAATGTGGGTTCTGAAATAATCGATTGGTTTCTTCACAGAATGTAGTATAAGGTAATGTTAACGGCGGAAATGTAACGCGTGTATATCGAGCCATAACGAGACAAGCAGTGTGATATTTTGTTTACAGGTTCAGACCGTTATCAAGCCAAATATCGATACCGAACACGTCCCAGAATTTTTACTAGACCATATTCGCGAGAACATGATCAGCCTACAAATGGCGATGGAACGCAGTTCTCATGATATTATGTTATTCATACATCATATCATTGAAAACATTGCGATTAAATCAGGTATTTAACATTTTAGTGACTTTTATAATTTGTTAAATGCCTTTTTTAGAACGTGTGTATTTTAAATGATAAACGCCTAATGTAAGTTGTGAGAGCTATATAAAATTGCGTTGGACAGCATGCTTAAACTGTGTATTGATTATTGTCAAAGTTTGACTTGCGTTGTTCAATACGTGATGTTGTTTAACCTCATCATCAATTAAACAGTTACACATACAATAAGAACAATGGATATAATCGATGCCTTTGGACATATTTTGTAAATGTTGATTATGTGTTTGTTCTCCAATATTGAACTTAGAATTAACAATAGACATTGCTATGGTTGGAAATGTTAAAGTGTCCTTCGATGTGTATTCAAATGCACAATATTATTTAAAATTAATACTTTTCAACAGCACCGTGTTATGATGCTGAGTGCATTTGATGCCTTTGATGTACGAAAGTTTATTGAATACTTCGACGATACATTTGTGCATCTGCTCAAACAAACATGTCAGTAATTTGCTGATACTTTAATTGATCGTCGCAAATTGCTTATTATAGTTTCGACTTTGACAAGACATTTGAACACTTAACATATGCAAGTAAAACACTCCTTTAAAGGATTCATTACAGATTTTAGTTAACTTGAATAGTGCGATCAATTGTAAATTCGATTATTTGTAGGAACCCAGGTGCCACATGAAATAACTTCACTTCGGTCTAAAAGCGATCGGAAAATATGGGAGAGAGAGTTTTCCTTGTCTATTCTGCAAGACATAATATCGGTAGACTAAATGCAGTTATATTTGTTAAAGAAATACCCCAAATTAATAACTTATATCAGATTATTTAATCGCAATTGAAACATGTATTGTAATAACATTAATGTTTATAATAGTGAAGTGAGTGGTCTTAAATTATTGTGTGTGTTTATCTGTATGCAGCGTGCTGATGACCTTCTGGAAAACTTCAATAATGTATTAGCGACCGATGAGCGTTTTGGTAAATATATATTTGTCTGTTTTTATGTTTATGTTTCTCTGTTTTCGTGTTGAATAAAATAAGCATCATATACTTATGTTTATTTCTGATATCTATTAAGTCTAACCTATATATTAATGTGTGTTTATCTATCTTCTTTTAAGAGTAAGCGGAAAGAATCAAAGTTCAAATTATATTTTGTATGTTAATTCTACTTAAGTTTTTAGCATTAAGCCAATAGAAGATGAATTATTGCGTAAGACAGAATTAATTAATGCAAAATGCGTGTGCTGAATAATCGAATGTAATGTTTGATTAAAAACTAGAATGTCTGCAAAAAATATCCCATACACAAAATGTATCATGCCACTATCAGTCAACGTTTTGGAGGTATTATTCGGAATCAATCATAAAGTCATTCTTTTTTTTTACAATATAATACGATTTAAGAAATCAAAGAATTGATACCAAAATGATATATTTTTTAAACACAAAAAGAAACAAAAACAATTAAACATACTTAACAGATATAAATGTAAAGGGGATGATGACATCATGATTGACACGCTAAACGCCATACAAAATATTCATTTGCGAAGTCAAGCGTTCCAGTAATACTATTTCATTATTTCTTTTAAAATGGGGACGTAGAGGTATGATAAACAGAAAAACGGGATACTGTTCTATTGTTTGGTAATATATCAGACTTTGCACGAATAAAGCACGGATCGGCAAGCCTCACCGTTCTTTTATTCTAAGTTTCACCTGAAATATTACACAACGATAGGTCAGTAAACTGTTATTCTTTATATATTGATATATTGTGTAAAATTAGATTCATAAACTATCATGTATAGGATCTGACACTGCTTCTAGTAATTTTTCGAACTAATCGTGATATTTCCAGCCAGCGTTAAATATCTATTATAGGTTGTTGCAATCCTATGTAAATGGCTTACTAAGTAAGAAGACGTGTACAACAAAAAGTATATTTGTGTTATTTAAAATGTGATATGTTATGTCGACAAATACAACAAAATTCAATAATTATGCAAGCGTAAAGTTAGATTCGTTTTAACATATTGGGAATAATTATTTATACAACGATAATATTCTTTACTTTGTTTGCATGATATATTTGGCGCGGAGTTATGCTGCTTGGTCATAATACTTGAACATATCATTGATTCAAATACACAGGCGCTGATCCTTTGATGGCTCTCATTTATGAAACTGGCACCCACCAAGAATCCGAAGACCCTAAAAGTTTAGTAGACAATCCAATGGTATGGAGGTACCGCACTCAGATTTCTGTTCAGCACATGCGTCGGGAACTCGAAGCAACTGGACTCCAGGGAGATAGGCCTCCACGTATACTCCATCGCTTTATTAGAGAGGTTTGCATTTCCAACAAGTTAATATCAATTAACAAAAACGTTTGTGTTTGAAACAAATATAGGTCTGTAATCGGATATTGTGCAACGAGTCGATTAGCCACAGTTTTATCTTGTTATGCATTGGAAATAAGGTCAATATTATTCGTTTTCGATTATTTGTCATTGGAAATAATTACCAAATTACGTGATACCACCAAAAGAGTACACGCGTAGTGTAAGAAATGAGTTTCATTCATATTTCAGTAAATTATTGTTACAAGATGTGAGCAGTAGAAATGTATGATTTACAGATAGACCTACAACTTATTTTGCACTACTAACTGCACAAATTGTATAGAAAATTTACTATGATTACATTGTAGTCTTTTTGCAATTAATTCTAAGTATTTTATATGTTTTTAGGGGGAATCATGTATTTTTTTGTAAAGTTTGTTTGCTCATGTTGATTGCAACTCATATTGTTGATCCTAAGGTACTCATTAGATATTAAGAATAACATTACAATTACGCACCATGGATTTGTCTGTCAAATTACTCTACGTGTAGGGTCATTTACAAAGTTTGGGTCGTGTTAAGCTATAACGGATATACAACCCTTGAGCTGTCTAAGTTAAATTCATTTAGTGGTAGTTTGAACATCTTTCTACAAAAATCATGTTACTGTTCCTTTTCGTCAGGACCACATACTTCGTGCACTGCGCTTCCTGCCCAATATAATGAATATGCAACGAATTATTCTTCACAAGTTCCAAAAGAAACTTGATAAAGCAGAAGCTAATTCCATTAGCATAAAGACTGTAAAGAAAGGTATTCATGCTGTGCAAATGTTTATTATACACGTGTTCTTATTAATTTCGATTGTGTGTTTAATTTGTAAGCGTTCTGATAAATACGTATAACACGGGCAATTCTCAGTGTCTCTTCCTTTGACAATGCTACATGTATACACTTTCTTTTTTGCAGAATTATATGCTGGGCCTAATACGTGCAAATGGATAAACGAGTTTTCATTGGTATGGGAAATCTGCAGACAATCACTTGAGCAATACGGTATGATTATTTATTATAATAATACGCTTATAAGCAATATCAATATTTATTTTAAAAATAACTCCTATTTAACTTGTAAAATCACCAATTCAGTGAAATGTGTTCAGTTTTCTTACGGTGTTTTTTTTCAGACCGCGAGTTATGTAATAGTTGTATCTTTGTTTAAGTTAGCACATTCATTTCGTGTCGTTAGTTTACTCAAAATACTCGCGCTTTCCTATTTTCGCTTATCCGAGTTTAGAGGTTAATCGGCCTGTGTTAGAAATCGTCATAAAGAAACATATATCAGAAGTGGTAATGGTGTCTTGTCATAGCACAGTTGCGCAAAATATATTCGTTAGTCAAAAAAAACGTATGTGACATCTAATACACACACACTATCATGTATATATTGAACGCTGTTAGGTCATAAATAAATCTTGTTGATTTGAAAGGAGTATTTAATTTATATTTTCAGCGTGTCCCTCGGAATTCGGGTTGCTGACAGTTCCACAAGAGTTTTGTACCCGACCAATAAATGATGAAATGCCGATCTCAGTACTGTTACCGTCAACGGCTGGTCCTGGATTGTGCTCATACATAATGCTGGATTTCTTTTTTCGAAAGCAAAACGACTTTCTTGACGGCTACATGAGAGAATCTGGAAGGTATTGATGAAAACTTCATGTGTTTGGGTGTAAATCAAGGTATCATGAACATGTATATGAATTTGCAAAGCCAATTTAACTGACTGACTGAAATGTAGTTTAAGCATACCATGTGTAATTCTTTGTAGACGGCGCGACACAATGCAAAGTATAAAACCAATGGCCGTTACATCCGCCCATCTGATCAGTTACGACCACGAAAACGACCTAATGCCCCTGGTGTTGGCCAACTGTCATTACTCCTTCGAGATGGGTGTAGGGACCAAAATTGAGTACGACTTTGCTGGTATGGAGAGACAACTGATGGACAGGCTTCTCTACTCCAAGTCAAGGATATACATTCACCAATACTTGGAGGTATTTCAAACCTTTCCATTCAGAACAAATAGATTGCTTGTTTGTGTAGCTCCAACAAAAAACAATCTGGACTCTCGATGGGTAGGCATAAAGTTGCTATAGCATTAGCCCTAGTGGTTTAAACTCATATGAACGACAAAGCAACAGCTCCAGAAGTTGATGTACATCGCGTATGTAAGCTGGTCTTGTATGGAGAAACAGTAAGCAAAACAATCTTGAGGTGGCATCAGGTAAAAGCAGAATTAGAGTCCCTGGACCAGAATTTCGAACCGCTGCTTTGAGAAATTGCACAGAGAAACAACACAATCTTTATAGTTCACACACAGCTCATCTCACCAAAAGAAGATCAGCATAATGACGCACAAATGAAAGCCCTAACGCTGCCAATTCTCGAGGAAATGCACGCCGAAGAGGCACGGATAAGAGTCTACAAAGATGTGACAGAAAAATAGGAAGTCAAGAGAGCGTCAGCTGGTTTTCTTATGTGCAGTAACTAGACGCACAATTGACATCTCGCCAACTGTCAATCAAATCCTTATCTAAATACCGATCGACCAATCAGCGATCAATTAATCGGGCGCCTCAGTTCCCAACGACCTGTCCGCCATTTTCAAGGCAAGCTGAATCTATGCATTCACATTTTGTCAACGAGTTTTGTTTGTTTTTCTCTTAAAAAACGTAGATTAAAAATGGTAAAAAGGTGTCAATGGGGATAATGTTAAACGGACAATCGATATCCAGAAAGATAAATAAGAGGAATTGAATTGTGTTGTTTTGAACTTTCAATTATAATGATCGATAAATGTCCCAAAAGCAATGCTTATTATTATTTATAACACTTTCATATGTAAGTAATAACATGGGAGATTCGGTACCCGCTCGTCGTCAGAAAGCGTGTAAAACTTAACCAAAATCCCAGTTATAAAGCGCTTTTTCGTGTTAAATACATGTGGAAAACTAAATTAATTTCGTTAATGTTATTGTTAATAACATAGGTAAATACCAGTGTTAAAGTATTAAATTATTTCTAATACCACCATTATACGTAGTTACAGGTTAGATTTCGGTAAGCGCGCAAGCGGTTTAGAGCGTGTTCAACGTACCGAAATACCCGTAATAAATAGCTAATGTTCTTTAAAAACTAATATTGTTTGCATTAGCATTATAAATAAATGACACAAACCCTTTTATCAGTGTTTGGTGTTGAAAAAAGTCCACTCAAATCACCCGGAATATCGCGTATATCTATAGGCAAATAAGCCACGTTGGTGTTTGCTTGTCTAGGTTTTTTGTAACCGCTAAGCCACGTGATTAAGTGGGCGGAGCGATCATCGTCCAGGCGAGATGTCAATTGCAGGCGTTGGTAATACCAACTACCTACATACATAAACTACAAGGCAAAGGTGGAAACCCTGTTCCATTTCGCTAGCACTCAAAACTCCTGATGATGTATCGGATCACCTATGGTCTTCTCGACATCCCAGCCACCGATCCCCTCCGGCTATCTATCACATTTACACGTCTACATGGACTTGAAGACATGGATGGTGCAGTGGTCCGTTACTGGGTACCATACTTCAGAACAGACACATACCGTCACTCCTTCTTTATCCCTGGAGCTCGACTGTGGAACCAGCTACCAAAGCACCTCACAGTTCTACAGACCCCAGAGTCATTCAGGGATGGACTGGCCGGCCTCCAACTCAAACATTGAGCCTTCCTGACTGTACATATTGTAAATATTAAAGTTTTTTTTTTTAATTAACCGCACTCTCCCGATCACCTTGTACATACACAATTGTACGAGTATGCTCCAGAGTGAGATTTGTACATCAATTGGAAGAAGAAGAAGCGGCAAAGAATACCTACAACATTCCTAGATAGTAGTCCTGACAGAGGCTCTATAAGCCTTTGTCAAAAACAAACAAACTGCCTATCCGAACAGCAGCGCTACAAAGCATTAAGTTTTATCAAGTCTATTAAGTTACTTCCCTACCACTGCGGGCTACACGGAAATAATGAATGTTCCGAACTTGGCAGCAATAGAACAGCTTTGACAATCGTCCAGACTAGGACCACACCCATAACGCCATCACATATACAATAGATTCTTTCTCGTGTGGTCCTTAAAGTGCCATGAGTAGCCCCTCAAAAGAGTTGAACACATACTCAACGAATGCAGGGATCACCAACCACTGTCGGAGAAGGTTTTTCCAGAGTTTTTGTGCCTGCAAAAGAAGATGTATGCGCAGCTATAATCTCTACAGAAAACAACCTGATTCATCATTGCCTTGGGACTTCATGTGTAGCGGCGATCGAGAAGGAGGAAGAAGAGAAGTGGACGAATACTAAAAAGAAGGAGATTATGATGTTATTATTTAGAACGAAAAAGTAATGTTTATTAGCCAATACGCCGATACTGTTGCTAACATTTTAATATACTGTGCTCAGATGTTTGAATTTGGCGTTGTTAAGGGATATTTATAATGTTCTCAGTCTATGGGAAGATCAGCAAATATCATGTGAGAAATTCAATTTATAATAAAGCTCATTCTGACTGGAAGATACTAACTTTACGACGGGTTTAGTAAACAGAAATGTGGCATTACATTTAATATTTTCTTTCCTTCCTTTGGCAATCTTACCGTTCCGCTCATTGAACATTTTTTCGCAAACTTAAGTACTTTTTTCGTTCAAGATATTCATATTTCTACTGTGTGATCATTTATTGATGGTTTTAATATAATAGTTTCATTTCTTTCATAAAATGTATGTTCGAAGTTGGTCTTCCCATGATTTTTTTCTATGGGATTTTTTTATTTCCCCATGGGATGGTTTTCCCATAAAAAAATGTGTTTTTTTTTATGTTAAAAAAAAACATTGAACGAAACCCAGTAAAAAGACTTCTACGGTGCTTAAAATTGATAGCTTATTATGAAGAAACTTTTTTTTTTCGAAAATCCAATGCAGACAATGGGAGAAAAGCCCATGCGAAAAAAAGAAAAATCCGATTGGAAAACGAAAAATCAAATTGAAAACCGAAACATCACATGGAAAGACCAACGTTGCCAATAAATTTCATAGTGAAAAAAAAACGCATTTTCTTTTAAAGCGAACACAATCAATTATTAATCACAAATAAAACTGTTATAGTATACGTTATTTCAAAGAGGAAAGTCTTAAAGAAAAGGGTTCTTAAGTTTGCGAAATTTTGGTTTCGCATTTTTTTCCGATGGCCGTTAGGTATATTATGTCTCAAAAAAGGAATAATCACTGCTGTATACATATATAACACAGTTTCGAACATGAATTGTATCTTTCCAAAGAACTTTAACGGACTAAATTTACAACGTCTTATTTTATTATGTTTCATAAAAATACATTATATGTATCTGTATTTGTTAAGCGTAATGAATGCATTTGTGACAAACAGTATAATAACCTCGTAATTTCCGTATTTAAAATTGGTTGGTTAAATAAGGCTGCCATTTTAGTTAAGAAAGTATGCATATTTAAACAAAAACAGCATTAGCATTATAAAAAATATTACAGACACTGAACAGAAACTGTTTCAGGAGAGAACGTATTGTTCTCATCCACAACTTTAGTAACAGAACACCTGCTATAAACATAAAATGATTAAAACTATGATCACTTCGTTGAACGGTAAATTCATAACATTGGGGATTCAACCTTGTTTGTGGGTTAGCCGAATCTCACAAGTATAACTCCATGCGTTAATTTGGATTCCACTGAAGGAACTATATCAATCTAATCGTAACGTATCGGTACTAATACAGCTAATGGGTCATGCTCAATTTTATAATCAGATTGACCAGATGGTGTATAGAACAGAAGTCACAAACCATGCTGTTCTCGAGAGACTTGCGGAAAAAATCGAGCAGGTATTTCACACGTCTAAATGCCTTTACAAATTAACGATATATATTTTAAGTGAAAACAATACAATAACACATTTTTGTGAAGCTCATTCAAACAATACATTTCTTGAGAAAAACATATCACCTTTACCTGTTTGTATGACTTGTTAATATGTATTGCTAATTAACTCCTTGGTTGCCTTATTTTTTAGGTTCAACTAAATAAGGCTGCACGAACTCAAATTTGTCATGATTTTAAGGAACTTCCAGACGTATGTAAATCGCTGGATTCTCTTGACATTGCTATCAGCTTTTTGAACAGCACTGGCGGAAAAACAAGCGAACATTTGCACACATTCATGGTTAAAACTCTTCAGATGGAAAGTAGTATTTTAAGTAACAAGGTAAAATAAAACACACAATTTTAGAAAAAAGAGATTTCTATCGTTTACACAGCGATACGCTCAATGGGTCAATGTCGACCTGAAATTGCTTGAAGTCACCCGGGGGTGACTAGCAGCCGATTCATGTCACCCTGGGGTAACTTCAAGCCGATTCATGTCAACACCGAGTGACTAGAATCGGCTTCATGTCACCCCAGGGTGACATGAATCGGCTTGAAGTCACCCTAGGGTGACAAGAATCGGCTTCTTGTCACCCCCGGGTGACTTCAAGCCATTTCAGGTCGACCATGACCCAATGAGCTTAGCGCATTGGGTCATTGTATACATTTCTATATAAGAAAATGATCTGACACGACAAGCGATTTGTTGTCAATAGACAAAGAAGGCAATCATGTGTTTGTAATTATGCAATAGTTTAAACATAGTAATTCTATGACAATTAACTGTTAAAACACGTATCTAAAGCCGTAATAGACAAAATATATAACACTTTACATGACATTCATTAACTTTTTACAGAGATCAAAGGTCAGTTGACTATTACTTAAAATAGAATTAAACTAAATAGGTCTATTACTCTAGAAGTACATAAGATATGATCTTGAAACTTGATATTGCATTGCGCTGCACCTATTCGTCGATAATTTGATCAGTCGATCAGATGTTCGATCGATCTGTTTGTTTACTATTTCGTCTGTACTATTTTCGATATATAAGAAAAACGTCCCATGGGCTAATACAATTGAATTATTTTAGGCATGATATCTATAGAACGCTATTCGAGCATAAACAATTGTATTTTTGCTAACTGGAGAATATAAGGCTATAGCTTTTAAGATCAATAGGTCAGAAGTAAAGCTCAATGTAGAGTATAACATGAAATCCCCGAGCAAAATCTAGAGAACGCTATGACACACGAACATAACTATAATGGTCAAAATACCAAAGATTAATTTTACAGAGGCTTTAAGTTTAAAGATACAAACTGTTATCTTCGTAGACCATTTAGAGTTTTACGCGATATCTAGAGAACGTTTTGACAAACGACCACTATTCTGGATACTCGTGATACTCGGGAGGATCGGAAGAAGCCTTGACAGTTCATATCAATCTGTCAGAGGTCAAGGTCGCGGTTTTACAAATGATCTAGAGACGCTTAATCCGTGGATAATAGTAATAAGTATGCTTGTAAGTCTTGCAGGAAATAAATTGTGAGATTAAGCAATCAACTATCAAGATCACAAGAGCACGCAATATTAACAATTATCTCCACAATTGCACAATCATGTTTTACAACACATCTCTTGTTTATTTATATGTGTTATTCTGCTGCTTCACAGGCACGCCAGTTTTGTGAACTGAAACATGCTAGAGCATTGTGGTTGCTGTTGTCGCTGAAGAAGTCCAAGTTATTGATAGATTGTCTACAGAGTACGCAGGTACGTTGAGTATTTCCGATTGTGTGAAATAACGCCGTGTAATGTTTATATTTTGTTTATTCTATTTTACCATTTTATTAGCAAAGTTATAATCAAGAGTTTATATTAAATAGTCGTTTATACATTTTTAAGAATCACAATTGTTATTATTAAGGTAAAACCTGGAAAATAAATTTTATGAGAGATAAGGAGCATAAAACTGTGTACATCTTTATCAAAGATTTATATCAAGGTCAATCGTTTGAACTCTTTGACAGCATTCATTTATACTAACATAACGAATGATGTAAATTGTTCGGGCTGTAACCCTTTTTTCAAATAAATTGTTAATACACAGCGTTGCCATCAAGTGAAGTATTTTTTACAATTTAAGCGTTGACGACATCTCTCCAAAAACATAGTTTGAAGCGTTTGTGTTCAATGAGTTGGCCAAAAATAATGAATATTGTAGTATCAAACTATGTATGGTCTCCATTAGTTTCTATATAGTACTTAAGCTTTGCTAGTCTTAAACTTAAAACTGTTTTGAATCCAACCGAGCGATTGTTTACTATTTGTGCTATTAAACATTCTACTTTAACTCAATCTAACATTGCACTCGCAGTTGCTATATACAAACTAGTGTTATTCATTGAGAATGACGGTAATCAGCCAACAATGCAATTTATTTTCTTCCAATTCAACGCTATTTCGTTCAAGTTTACAAATACATTTATTGCAATAACTAATCTTGTGATCTTTTGTATTGTGACTCTTACACATCGAATTAAGATGGAAGTATTATGCCCGCATACAAATTCAAACTAAGACGTTTTTAGCTCACCTCTGCAAAATGTGCTCATGGTGAGGTTTTGGGGTCACATTGTTTCCTTCGCACGTCGTCCGTCATTCAAACGACATCTCATCCTTAACCGCATTTAACCGCCTAAACCCTATTTTAGAGAAACTTCACAGAAATTATCGTTGGGTAATCCTCTTTCAAAATAATTCAAATCGTTTCATTGCATATTAAGGGTCACAAGAGCTAAAACTTGAATGTTTAAATTAAAACTTAAAATCTTCTATAAAGCCAATATTGTGAAGGCTTGAATGTTTGATGTATAATATCTTACAGCGGCTTTTACTAAATGTATTCCAATTACCTGGGGTCAAAATTGGCCATGCCACACCATCGCATGATTTATAAAGTGAATGTCTTTAAAAAATAAATATTGTCTCAAACCGGGTTTGATGTTTTGTGTGTGACATCGTATGGTGGTCGTGTATTATGTCTGTTCAAATCATGTCCCAGTGCTCAAAAATGGCTTCGCAATAGAGTTCACATGATATAAAAATACTTATAAAGTGAATAATTTTTTAAATCTGCTCTTAAACCGCATGGGACAGAGGCTCAATATTTGGTGAGCAAAATGTCATTGTGGTTGATTTTTAACGATTCTGTTAAAATCATGCCTTGGGGCCAAAGTTGGCTCGTCGTAGGGATAACTTGTTGCCCTTATATGTTTCTAATGGAAACAGATGAAACAAGTCTCCTCTCAAACCGCAAGGTCCTTCGGTTTGGTATTTGGGATGTAACATCATATGGCGTTCTTCCACCAGTTTTGTTTTAATTATTCCCCTTGGATTAAAATGTTTGTCTCGCACTGAGGGTTACTTGTTTCCTTATATGTATATAGTATATATCTTGTATGTAACCGCAAGTCACAGAGGCTTGGTATATGGCATATATAATCGTATGGTTGTCCTCTACCAAATTTATTAAAATCATGCCTTGGGTCATAACTTTTTCCGCACTGGTGGGAGTCAACCTATTTATATACAGCTATATAGGAAGTTAAACAGTTCTTCGTTGAAACCAGAAGGCCGACAGCTTTTATTTTTTGTATGGTACATAAGACAGTGGTACTCTACAATGATTGTTAAAATCATGTCCATGGGTTAAAAATTGGCCACGGCCCGGTGGTCACATGGTTTATATAGTCTTATATAGCCAATGACTTTTACAATCTTTTATCAAACCGCAAGAGACAGGGATTTAATATTTGATGAAGAACATCGTTTAGAGGTAATCTACAAAGTTTCGTCCAATCGTGTCCCTATGGTCAAAATGGCCACGCGTCAGGGGTCACATTATGTATATAGACTTATGTGTAAATCTTTTTAATTATTCTCTATGACTGGGTCACGAGGTTTAATATTTGGTGAGTAAAATCGTGTAATGGTTAATCACGAAATATGTTAAAATCATGCGCCTGCCCACGCTCAAGGGGTCACCTGATTTATATAAACTTTAATCACCTTATTGGGATAAAAACTGACTACGCCCAGTGGTCATTGGATTTATATAGACTTATTCATTATATAACATAAAAAATCTGCTCCACTGAGTGGTTCAATATTTGGTGTATACAATCGCATATTGGTCCTCTACACAGTTTGTTCAAATCATGCCACTGTCAAAAATGGCTACACTCAAGGGGTCACATGATTTATATATACTATTATAGTGAAAAAACTTAAACAAAACATTCTTCTCTGTAACAACTAGGCCACCAGTTGTAATATTTTCATGTATCATTATATATTCGTCATCTACATGTACTTTGTTGAAATAATGCTCCTGTGTAAAAAAGGCCATGACTGGAGGTGTGCGGTTGAAATGTTTAGTATTCAACCATATTTCATTATAACTTAAAAACTCTTCTATTAACCACAAAGCAAACAGCTTTGATAATAAGCATATTCAATACAATTGTGGTCGTTAACAAACTTTGTTTAAATCATGTCCCGGGGCTGGAAACTGGCCGCGTGCGATTAACGGCATCTTGGCCCTTTTGTGATATTTTACCTATGAGAAACTAACGTAGTAATTAATATATATTATTTTTTCACAATTATTAACATGAATTAAGTGTTTTGCAAAACCATTAACTATTTTAATGATGTACTTTTTTATAATTTAACTTATCTATTTTGAACACATAGCCAGTACATCACTAATGCAAACATATGATGTAATACCTTGATTTTACGTTTGTAGGAGGTTTTTGAGACCTTACCTATTGAGTTCTATGAAGATCTCGGTGACGACATGAAGACAGCTTATACGGACTCATTAAATAACTTGAGCATTGATAAGTTATCCAGTCTTCTGGATATCATGCACGAATTCCTTATTCTGAACGTGGCAGTCCGCCAAAATCCTAATGACGAGGATTACGTAGACACTAGTGTTTACAGGTACGTACATCATAATCGTTTACACATAAACAATAGACACACACACGCAACCGTTTTTATTTTCCAAAACTCAAGCATATACTGACAATCTAGCACCCCGTTCTATAAACTTAGCTTTATTTACATGTTCATACGTCGTCACTTAGATGCTATCGTAAAGTTTAATAAACATTTGTCGTGTTTATTCAAGTTTTGATGTTAAGTCAAAACGATATGTAGCCTAGCACTAAAAGGCGGGAAATTATATGATTGTATATACTTTTAGAATAAGTGTTGAATAAAGAGATCCTACTCGGCCGGAACATTAGAAGCGCTCGTCAAGACATGCGCTTTCTGGGTTCTAATTCTCTTAAGATTGACACCTTATTTGAAACCGAACCAAGACTCTGTATATCCAAATACAAACAAAGCGAAACTTCAGCTGTTGCAGCATATCCGAAACCCGTTTGAATTTATGTATTCGATACTTTGAATGTATCATCAATATATATGCCAATATAATAATATTTTTTATGTTTTTAGTTTCGGTGATGGCCTCAGCGAATACGCTTCTCAAAACGACTTTGAGTTGGATTCTGCAATAACGGACCATTTTCCAAAAGAAATCTTGTATGTTCACGGTGCAAAATCGTGGGTTTTGTGTTACACGATTCTTAAAAAGAAAATAGGGACTAGGCGGCGATAGAAACAGTATTTGCTGTGTGAACATCAATATATATTAAATTAGTACTGTTACATCTGCAATTTTGTTAAAATGTACAGAACACGTATGTAGGACTCATTGCGTCAATGTGTTTTTTTCTTCATTAAAAAGTGTATAGTTTAATGTGCTAATGTGTAGACTATTCCATTTTAATGATATAGGTTTTCTATTTGTCTTTGTGAGTTTTATTATTGAAATAAGATTAATTTGGAGCGTGTTGTTCGGTTAAGTTGGTGTAAATAAGAAAGTAAATACATGTAGTTGGATTGTATAACATGTGTGTAAAATAACTTTAATACAAATTTGTGCTTTATGTATCCAATATGTTTGTTATCTAAATATTGCCTCGGATTTTTTGTTTTGATATGATACTGTTTTGTAACGATTTTTGAGTGTAAGAATTTACTTGGTATGTGTACAATTTTAAAAACGCTATTTTTGTATAGTAATGCTTGTAAAACGTCATCGAATAGAAGAATGTATGTATGTGACAAACATTTTGTATTTTTACTGAATAATTACGATATATTGTAATAATGTTATTGCAATTAATCCAATTAAATCCATAATGTGCTAGAGCTGTGACATGCCATTTTTCTGACATAACCATATTGTCAACCACATTTTTTTAATTAACCTTATTTGACAAAGTGCAGAGTTTTGAGATGTATAAATCATGATTTTGCAATTTGGGTCTGACTTTATTACGAAACATGTCTTGAACACAACTGTGCATATTTGAAATTGCAAATGATTGTTTGTGGAATTGTTTATTTTCATTTACTATCGTATTATTTTATTTTACATTTATGAATGCAATGTAAATAACGTTCAGGAGTAGAATAATTCCAAATTAATGTATGCGATCAGTTATAGTTACATGTAACTGTATTGTTATGCAACTAGCTAGTATGACATTCATCAATACTTTTACTTAACATGGGAATTATTATTGCAATTGATATCAGTTATTTCCAACCTTGTGTACATATATTAATTGATTACACTCCTTGACAAGACGACGTTTTCTATAAATGAAGAGTTATTCATAAGGCTTACTTTGAAGCAATTTGACATAAAAAGCCTGACAAATCCATTGTATATATTAGCTTGTTTATACATGTGACAGTATCCTTCAAAACTTACAAACATGTTGATATGTGTAAATTTTATTGTTCATGTATTATTCGGTTTAAGCTTGAGGTAATTAACAATTTACTACTGACAAAATTAAGATAATTTGAAAAGACAATTTATCACAGTAGCGTTAAACATGTTCAAAATGATGTAAAAATCAAGAAGTTTACGAATATATATATATATAATAACAGTTAATTTTCTCAATTATTTTTGTTTGTATATAGTTGCTTTTTATTATTGTATGGCATCTGATTGTTTGTGCGTTTGATTGATTACAATAGTGTGTTTCCATATGCATGTATACAAATATACATTTCAAAAAGTTGTAAAACGTTTACTATTTTAGTCGCTTTGTATACATGTGTTTGCACAATATTTATAAATATCGATTCCTTTTTAATGTTTTACAAGTTTGACGTGTTGTTGTTACTGCCATGCTCCAAAAATTATTACACAGGCAGATTGTTTATATTGAACAAAAACGCAAGGGAAAAAAATGTTGTCATTGCTGATTAGAGAATACAAATACGATCTTAAAATTTATCAATAAACAAATTCGTGTTTTTTTTCTAGCGTTGCTTTAATTCTTACTTTTGTATTAACATGTATGAACTAAATATGCATGTTCTTTTGTCAATCTATGTCTGTTAAATAAAAAATTCTACCTTTAACGAGTTGACGAAAAATGCAAGCTTCTTAAATTGTACGTAAAATTTTACATTCATATACGTAGTGTAAGAGTTAAGTCTTTGTTCTATATATTTAACAATTGCGATTCATTTTGAAGCGTAAGGTTATGTTTTAGTTTGTCCCATTTGTATATACTTAATATATGCATAAACATTTGTATATAAATGTCCATTATGTTCAAAATTCTATGTAAAACCTTTTGTTTTGTTCTAAAATTGTAGTGAACGTGTGCCGTTAAGATATGCTATACTACATCTTAGTGTTTGTTTTTTGAACTGTTGAGCTATGTAAATGTATAGGACTTAGCATTAAAAAGTTGCACTCTGTTCGTAGGTATAGTGATGATGAACGTTACGACACTACGTAATGTCCTTTTTATGCGAAAGTCAATTTTGTTTCAAACATTATCGGTAATGTGCTTGGTGCAATGATGACTTTCATGTCATCATCATATAAAACTACAAACCTTCATTGTTACTTTTGCTGTCGTTAAATGAGAATGTGTACTCATTTTGAAATCGACAGTTGCGTAAAACACGTTTGTTCAGAATGGTGTATAAATCAAATTGATATACAAAGAGAAATAAAAAGTGAAACATAATTAATAAACTGCGTTACCTTATTTATGTTTTGCGCGATTGTTTGTTTGTATATAGTTTTTTTTAATGATTTCGTAGCTTTTGTAATGAGATATCATCTCCGTTATAGATGTGCTTTATTGATTATTAAATTGTGTTTGCATGTGCATGTAAACGTATGCAGATTTCAATCATTTGTACACTGTCGATTATTAAAGTCGTTATAATTTTTTACTTTTGTACTCTAAATTGTATTTGTAAATTACGATTCCTTTTTCTGAATGTGACTTGTTTGTAATACCATATTAAAGTGTTGTTACTATTATCATGATAGCAATAATTATTGATGCAAAGTTTATATTTTTGTTTCTATGTAAGATAAAATGTAACGATTATCCATAAACAACATTCATTTAAGTAGGGAGGTGCCTTGATGACTTTTAGTAGTTATTGTTCGATTATATGTCGTACTATTAATTATTCATGTTTTTCCATACTTTTACGTAAAGTAATGCAAAATAACGTAAAAAAGTGTCCGAATAACAAAAGATTGAGTTATATTTTACGTGTGCTTTCAACCCATTCAATGTATATAATGATAACGAATACGCATGTGTTTGTATCTTGTATTTAATATATTCGATTAATCAGTAACATTATTAATTTGGCATAATATGTCTATTGCTTGAAAAATGAATAAGTGAAGTTCATGTTTATATTGTGTTGATAATAAGCGTGTCTGGTGAAAACACAAATATTATTTAGTAGTGTATTAGTCTGTTGTATGTGAATCTTTTTTAATTGTCCCAATGCGCATGTATTATAGTTAATGTAATATATATGCGAATAGTTATATATTCCCATACGCTGCATAACATGTGTTATGTACACATTTATCGTAATGAGTAATAGTTGATGCTTCCACATAGTGCGGTTGTATGACACGTGTAAAGAAATGTTACAAGCAATCTTTGGCGTGCTCTTTGGCGCACGACCACATATTCTATCTTATTACCTGATAATATAGAATCTTGTTTTACTATTTATCATGCGAGTGTTTGCTTTTTCTGCTTGGAAATTAGCGATGGTGGTTTGTGTAGATGTTTGTGTAGATGGATATTATTATATTTGTTATTGCGTAGTCTTTGTTTCTTTTACTGTTATAGAACCTTTGTTAGTTTAAGCTATATTTTATCTGACCATTGTTTTAATGTAAAGGAAACATTATATAGGTGTACAATTGTTTATTGTGTTGTATTTGTCTGTTCATTTATGATTTTGGTGAGTAACGGTATTCTATGATACATGTCTTGTTATTATTGTTTTATTTTTTCTATATTGATATGATTCATTTAAGCAATTCAAGCACTTAACGTGCTTGGTACTGTTTACTTTATGCAAACTTAAAATATTCGAATATTGAACACACATTATATATGACTGCTTGTCATAAACTAATTCATGTATTATACTGCTATGTCCTTTATGTCCATAATACATATTTCGGTGTACGTGTTAATGGTTATTCTGGATGCGTTGTGCGTGTCAAATAATCATTATTCTTTGGAAAATGTCTATTTATGATAGTCAGATTTAAAATGTTTATGCTTATATTCCTTACAAGTTGTTTATACATGTAAATTCACACAAATAATTACGATGTTTGTTTTTTAAGTATGAACATTAATTTATTTTTATTGCATAATGCGTATAATACATACTTACATTTTGTAAGACACAATTGTTCTTTAAAAATTGGAAACACATTAGCGAAACTTTGCTAGTGCCGTTGTTATAATTTTTTACATTAATTGGATACGCTAGACGGGAGAAAGTTAAAGTGTAACGATGTAAGTTTGCCCTTATATCAATATGAAAGTATTGGTATTTATGGGTAAATGCAGGTCTTTGAATGGTCATGTTTACAAAAGTACTTGCATAATAAGATACTGCTGTTTACACGTTCGTTTATTTATAATTGTCGAAACTGGTGAATGCCATTCACTTTTGAATTAAAAACACTATTGATATATTAAAGGGATGCACGATATCTTAACGATCAGATATTGAAAGTCTTAAGTTGGAACCAGTGACTTCTATTATTTGTGACATATCTGACCCGATCAAATAGTTCGCAAACAATATTGCATCGCTTATAACATGTCAACCGTATACTCTAATATTTAATGATACTTATCCTGCGTGTGGCAGTATCATTAATATTAATGATTATTACTATCAACATGTTAATTATATTTTTATGTTATTATTTATGTTATATAATAACCAGATTTTTCTTTATATTGCATATTAATCATATTTCGTTTTAAATGTAGTGTCCAAAACAAAGTGGACTACCTGTGAATGAAAATCCGTCTTTGGATTTATTTGGAGGAAGACGTGTATATACTTATACTGATTTAAAAAGTTGCATCGCTTGTTGCTTTCACCTACTGGAAATAGCAACTATCAAAGGATTTTACTTTGTTTTGGACATGCTTGGGTGGACTATATTTTGTAAGAGAGCGTTCAATTGACCGATCGGGAAAACATTATTATATTTTTTTTACGTTATTCATGAATTCCAGACTTAATTTGTTGATGGAGATGAACAGAGCAGAACAGTGTATTATGAAATAGATATATGTATTGTATACATGTATTTATATATAAAATATGTTTTACGCAATCATTCGTACACTGTAATCAATATTTGTCGAAGACTGACTTGATTAATAATCCAATAACGATCGGTCAATTGTTCTTAAAGGCGTACGAATGCAATTTAATTGAGTGTAGTAATTTTGAATAACATAGTTCGTCTTTTATTTAAATAAATGTTTATAAAATATAATATTACTTAATAAGTGTTTTCATACATGCAGTATTTATTTCTCCTAGGTCAGTTGATCGAAGTCAAATAACAGTATTAATATGAAGTCACTTAATATTTAGTATTTTATTAAGCAACTTTACATAAATTACCCTTTTCAGACTTATTGTTAAGGATTATCCAAACGTGTGTATTATTTAACAAATATGTACACTAAGTATGTCAACATTGCGTCATGTTATTTAATACATTAACATTCAACTGACCTATCGAAACACTGTATTTAAAAAACACAAAAAAACAGCCTAAATGCATCGATATCTTTTTCGTTTTTAAACATGGCAATGCTTCAACTAGATCATACAACATAACAAAATTAACAGTGTGTCGTTTTTATCGTGCTTACTGACGCATCTCTTTTGCATTGTTTTTGTTATAATTTGCGTAGAGTTGCTTAATTATAGGTTTTATTATTAATGTGTCCGTAAATAGTGTATTTTTGCTGTGTGGATATGTAACATAATATGTGGTTCCTATTTTTTAATCAGTATTTTTTTCAGAATAATATAGTTAAAATTCTTTATCATATTTTAATATAATTTCCCTGAGAACAGATTATTAAAATTGACAACACTTTTTTACATTTTTATATTTAATGTTTGTTATAATCCAAATATTAAAGCATAGTTATCAAATATACATTTTAAAAGATAAACACTTGACAAGAAATGTATTTAAACCTTGAATTATTCTGATTTTTGTTCGGAACGGATATGCATTACCGGTTTGTTGTATAAGTGTTAATTTTTTTTACCAGCTGTATGTGCTGCATGTATAGCATTAATATATTATATACCTATTAACATCTTCCAACAAGGACTTCAAAGTCCAAGACAGCAATGTATTCTTAAATTACCATTGATTATTTTGGCAGTTAGAACAACTCCCAATAAATAAATATATTTGGAACTTCTTCGATTTAACTGATAATATATTATATATTTATCAGGAAAAGACAATGTTACAAATATAGGCTGACAGATGGCCTATGACAAAACATTAAGTCGTGAACTTTCGAAGTTTTGGTATTTCTGATATAACCATAAAAAATATATTATAACACGATTATTTAACAAAGTATTGTTCACTAAGAATAAGTTGTATTTTAAGAGATGTACTCACTTTTCTATAAAAAAAATTGATTTTTTTTCGAATTTAACGACATTTAATGTGATTTACTACGTAACGTGTGTATGATTTTAATATATTGGGGGTTGTCCACAACGCTGTTAAATCTAAAAAAAATACTGCACTACGATTCTTGTTATAGTGTAGCAGTTTAGTTTATTTCAAAGGTTTTTGTGTTAATGGTACATGTATGAATGTGAATAAATGCACGAATGTATACTGACTTGTGTTATATGTGAACATTAAGTCAACAACGGTTGCGTTGTGCTTATCTGTATCGCTGACCCACTTTGCGTCAGAGCATAATTATTCTTTTGCACACTTGAACGTCGGTATGCGTTAACGTTAACTTCACATAAGTACATGCCTATACTTTTTCCCACCTATATGTACAAGGCCAAAGCCGTATATAATGTTGCTTGCTCAACGACCACAAAAGATAGACAAACTCGCTCATTTAACGTTATAACCAGATATAAACACACGCTTATTAACTCGATCATCATGCACGCAGTGACGTTGTTGATGTGGTGTCCGCATACAGTTCAAGAGGTTACTGATTCGATACGCACTCTACGAGCGTTCTCAGATTCGTTTCGTAAGTCACCAAGTACTGATTCTTACCAGGGAACGGACTCAACATTATCTCAAAAGCCTGCCTTCCAGCTTAAATGCATAGCTCTCAACTACAATAAACTCATCGCACGTGTACGCGTATTTCCGCAAACAACGCATCGTTTACCTACGTTACTTGTACGACGCCCTTGAACATTTAACAACGAAGTATAATGGAATTATCAGTCACGTTGTCCGCCGAAATAGTTCGTGAGCCATCCATGTCATTGCTATTGCATAGACCCCGTTATCAATAAAGCATTATTAGTGCTTTCAGTCATTTTGAAAAGCCATCACTTCATTGCGTGTCAAACTGTCGTAGTCTTACTAAACTAGCGTGTATTGTTTAAAAAAAAGTTAGTCTCTCTCAAAATTGAGCGAAACTTTTAATGAATTTACATCCTTAGCACGTCAAAACAGATTGTGGCGTTTTGCTCTTGCGATCTTCAACCATGAAACAACACTATTAAATGGATACATGCGTTTTATTCATATCGTAACAATTAACATTGAAGCAAAAACCAACAGTTCAATCATTTCTCAATAACAGTTTCAATTAAAACCTTAGTAACATATACATATCAAATAAATAGAAATTGTTTGACATGATATTGACGAAGCATATTGAAAACTTATCCGACAAGTCATACCACTGTTTGTTTGATGTTTCGCTAAACGCCTGCACATACTACTCATGATTGGAATCAACAACGCATTAATAACTTATGTGTTCGAAACCCAACTTTCAACATCACAATATAATATCGATGCGGGTGACACAATTACATAAACTATAAATGCCTCCTTTATACACCGCCCAACGCGCACATGTATAGGTAAATATCATCAATCGAATGCTCTTCATCGCATACGTTTGCATAATTTGTTTCTAACAATCAAAATAACATTGCCACTAACAGTTAGATTAATGCATGAAACAATCACATTATATTAAGCAAATCATTAAGCAATTAACAATTCCTATCAAACCTGTACTGCTATTCATAAAATTAGAAACTTGCCAACATAACACAATGCGAAAGGAAATGTACGCTTTTAATAATACATACACACATAAATGAGTAATAAAAACTAACATTTGTCGTACACACGACAAGATAATATGACACCAGCTTAAATAGACATAAATCACAGATATTCAATATAACATAAAATAGTTGCATACACATAATAACTTAAAATATTATTTCGATTTTTATATTTACAAAAATGTATAACAAAATAACGAATCAGTATGCAAATTGCATTAATTCACAAGTTCACTATATGCCAATAAACAAAGGAATCCAATTAATGATGAACATACAGGTTATATATGAGTCAATAAATGAAAACATGTATGCATACCATTTTCCAAACATAAACCAATAACATGCTTTAACAACAAACAGTACATCAAATAACAATTGCAATTTTATCAAAAATACAAAGAAAATTAAGAAATATAACCATACAAAACATTTCAACAAAACAAGAAACTATATCATGTATATTTTTGCACATCTGTGCCACTACAAAATCAAATGACGCAAAATCAATTATTTGGTACCTTAATACTACAATAAAGTGTTCAATGCTATCCAGTCATTTATCTTTGGTCTATTAAAAAAAAAAATACTATTGTCCAAGCGAACATGTGGATGATATTTATTATTCTTGGTAAATTTGTTAAACACTCACTACTCACTAACATACAATTTAATTTAATAAGAAAACCTTCTCAAATCTTCAAATTTATTAACACTATTAAATGAATATACATTGAACATGCATACTATAGCCAGTAATCACAGTGAAACAGGGCAAGGTTTAGGGTATGGAAATCACCTAGCCAAATGTTTCTTATTCTCTTTAAACATAGATAAAACATACAACATACATTATAACAATCAAATCATACTAGTAATTCAAAACAGGATTGAGATATATAAAAACACAAAAATATATTAACAACAAAGAAGAAAGCAATACCAGTATGACAAGCAATGTGCAGACTTTAACCAACAGACCCCTCAAATACAAGGGCTAAGATTGGATTGGACAGCAGGTAAACGGTTTTGACGCTATTTAAACGCAAATAGCTTCTGTCATGTAACCAGGGAGTTCAGTAAATGAGTGTGAGTTTACCTCCATATCCGCATCCAAATTACCATGGTGCGACATAGTGATATACATACAGAAAACCACATATGAAGGTTGGATTAATCAAATTGTGCCAACAATCTGTAGCATGTGTATGCATTTTACAAATAAATAAATCGGAAAACAAAATTAACATATGATAGCAAAAATAACTTACGACTGTTTTATATGAATTTAACATTTAACATGTATTTGCAACAACATTAAATTCAAAATTAAAATCAAAACACAAAAAAGTAATAAAAGATATACTCAAATGTTCATATGACAATATCTTATCAACAACACAACATGTGTTCGATAAATGTTCGTTTCGATCATAAATATGAAATCCGTATAAGTCAAACACAAGCCATGTTTATTTAGTACCGCCTCCGGTTCCCTATCTTTCTGGTCAAGGTTGTGTAAGCCAATACCCAGGCTTTTGCTCCATGTTTGTACAAGATGTCCTTAGGGAAGTCCACCAATGTTGCAGATTCTAGAGCCAAAGCAGGTTCACTCTGGTCAACGTACTCTTGCAAGCCATCGATAAATCTGCAATGGTAAGGTGTTAATCCATTTACGATACATGTACCCGTTGCTTTCCACAAGTTAAAACTTCTCTCCCTTTTTGTGAAACGCTTAATTTTCATTTATCAAAACTCCCAAACATTACCACATGCTTTTTGAAAAAAATCATATTTTGTTTATTTTTTTTTATAGAATATTTTAAACCACCAACGTCTGCGTGTAAGATTATATTGTAGATTAACATGATCTGCAAACATGCTGAAATACCAAACATTTGTATACAGTTGTACCATAACGATTACAGCATTTAATTATGTAACACCAAAATGAGGTGTAAAAAGAGAGGTCAGTAAAACATGCACACCCTCCGACTTAAAGAAACGTCGTAAATATGAGAATTTTTCAAGAGAATTGTTAATATTGCATGCCCCTGTGACCTTGCCTTTTAACATGTTGACCAAAAGTGAATAGGTGTCTTTATTCCAAAATAATCATCATATCAATTTGCAAAATGGTATGTCATAGCGTTCTTAAAATTTTATGCAGAACTCAAAGATAAGGCGTCTTCCTTTATTGCCACAATCCCAATTGTTGATGGTAGATCCAAGCATTCTCCAGACAACGTGATAATCTAAAACCCAACCAATGGACTGACAAGTGCACCTTAATAAATATATTTTAATGTAACAAGAACACCCACAGTGATTTTTTTACCTGAGAGTCCCGCGTCCTGGACTCACAAAAACCTCTGGGGATGCAAAGTTTGGAATTATGTGAGTCCCAAAAATGCATTGAAAGTTTTAAAAAAATAATGTAGTTTAATATTTGGACTCGTTCGTTCAATTAAGGGACTCATAGATTTGCAAGTAATCGAGTCCCATGACTCAGATGAGAACATTTGTAAAAATATCACTGCACCCATAAGTTTTATTTTCTGAGTGTGTGTGTTTCAGTACGTACACGTATTTGCTGGTGTCAATAAAGTCCTCGTCTTCCGCGTTTTGGCGAATAGAAACGCTGAGTAGCAGGAATTCATGCATGACTTCCAAGATGTTCGCAAGTTTATCAACACTGAGGTTGTTCATGTATTCTACAAAGCCGGCTTCCAATTCAGCGTCCATATCTTCGTACATGTCACTTTGTAGAGTTTCAAACACCTCCTAAAATTAATTGCTCAAAATAGATTTCATTAAATGCACACATACAATCAAACTTATTTTCAATTTCAAAGTCAAGGTATTGACACGATAAAACTCAGTTTCAGTTTAAATATTAATTTAAAGAGTTGTAAAGTAGACACTGTACCATTGTCATTTACACCACTAGCATTAGTTTAACTCGTTCATTAACTCACCTCTGTGCATTGTCGATGGTCTATCAGCAATTTGGATTTTTGGAATGACAACAGAAGCCACAATGCCCTTGCATGCTGCAGCTCACAGCATTGGCGTGCCTTAAAAATAGACAGTGAGAGCAACCTTTTTGTCATTGCCACATCTAAATATTTGCTAACAAAAACAAAACAACAGCACGTTATTACATATTCCTATATTTTGAACAAATGCATATATCGTTTATGTCATTTGGTCATGACTATTAATTGTAAAACCTTTCTAAATATGACTTATCAGAAACCTTTTCTTACGCTGAAATAAAATATGTTTAAATAGTACCTTTTGACTTAACATTGCATTTTCAATCTGCAGGGTCTCAACCATAAATGTGATCAGCTGTGCTGTGGGATGTCCCCCGGTTGTTTTCAGAAAGCTGATAGCAATATCCAGGTTATCGAGGGATCTGCACACATCAGGCAGTCGTCGTAGTTCTTCGCATATTTGAGTTCGCACTGCTCCATTCAAATGACTCTACAATTGGTTTTAACAATAGTAACAATTACGAATACACCCCTCGAGGGGCATTTAAAGAGTTCGAAGAAGAGAACCACAATACAATGTATCATACACAATATTAAACCTTGAGGTCTTGTGCTTTCATTGAAAAAAAATATTGTTTCGTTCTTTTAATATACACGTTTATATAACTGTTTGACCCCTTGGATGTGGTCAGTACCCTAGGATCATGATTGGATGGAACTAAGTAAAGGGCCAATAGACAATGTTACATACCAAATGTAACACATTTATATGTTGTAGTTACAGAGAGATGTATGTATTTGCTCATAACGTCTATAGCAACAATAATTAGGCTACAGAAATTTTAAGCGAAGAACGGGGCAAAACTTGTGCGGACAAGTGTGTGTATACGGATAGACGGACAGACAGTCGATTGTGATTTCAGTATAACCCATTTGTTTTGTAATTGGGGTATAGGTAATCTATGAATTTATGAAGTATAAAATTTATTTCATGAAACAAATACCAATTTAATTGGCATGCATACATGTACATTGACCTGTGATGAAGGCAATGCAAACGATGAGGAATTTCCGAAGAAGTACAAACTACAATAATTCTATTTACCTGCGGAATCCTCTCTGCCAGCTTCATAAACACTGTCTGATTCGTAACCTCAGTCCTGTAGATCATCAGATCGATCTGTAAAGTGTCAACTATGTGTAAAGATATATGCTACACTTAAGCACATGTAATTGTGTTCATAACAACTCAAACCGTAACTGTCCCTATTCTCGAAGCCACATTGGCTGTGAAAATAATTATGCTTAAAAAATTAAATAGAATTCACAAAACCGATAATTAAATAAAAACATAAAAAGATAAATCTGCATCATTTAATTCTGACTGAAATGTCGAATTAAACCATGGTGTCGTCCATATTTTTTTGTTATTATTCCCCAAAAGGCATGCAGATATTTGAATGTAACCAAAATCATTTATGCATTAAATCATAAGAATTCTTGTAATGCTTAAACGTATTAATGATTGTTGACTTTATACTTTTGAATAGTGATAATGCTTTAAGAGAACACACTGTTTGAACGTCTATTCTAAATATATTTTATTAACATTAAGTACATGATGTAGATCTTCCTTACGTGAAACAATATACAAACGTGGATGCATTAGAACATAACTTCAATTTACCTCCAGAAAACGGCCAAATTCTATCATTGACTTGGAGTAGAGAAGCCTGTCCATTAGCTGTCTCTCCATTCCAGCAAAGTCGTACTCTATCTTGGTCCCGACGCCCATCTCGAAGGAGTAATGACAGTTTGCCAAAACAAGGGGCATCAGGTCATGTTTGTGGTCGTAGCTGATCAGATGGGCTGAGGTTACGGCCATTGGTTTGATGGAAGGAGGTTTTGTGTCTTTCCTGTTCCTATACATAAGCAATTATTTGTGTGTTTATTAAGACGGCCAATTTATGCAGAATGAATTCATAAAAAGAACGGATCTTCAAAAACAAACACAAACATGCAAACTATGATGAATGTATAAGAGATCCATGACTTTCATCGGAAATCAGGTCAGCTGAACAAATTCATGTGAAATACCTTCCGGATTCCCTAATGTAGCTATCTAAGAATCCGTTCTGTTTCCGGAAGAGAAAATCTAGCATGACATAAGAACATAGCCCAGGGCCACTGGTGGATGGAAGGAAAACTGCCAATGGTGTGTCATCAAGTATGCTCTGATTGCAAAACTCCTTCGGAACATACATACGTCCAAACTCGGTAGGGCAACCTGAAATATTTGACATGAATAAATATCTTAACATGTTACGTTCATTATCGAAAACGGATTTTATAATCGAAATTATAAAATTACTATTTTTTAGACCTTCTATTTCATAAATGCTAAAGATAGGACACAATCTGTGAATATCGATAAATCATGAACTTATATTTTACTCTGTGTTATCAATGACGCATACATGTCAGTAACGGGGCTTAACAATCGATTCAAACGAAACTAGACATGTGTCATAGATATTAATGCCCCCACAACACAAGTGTGGAAACTACCAATTCAACGAAATATTCTACAGTGGACAAAAAGACAACGAGCTATAATTCCGCTATAACTGGTCGCAGTCAAAAGTCCTGTTTTCATGATCACTTACCAATTAAGGCCGTTCAAATGTGAAAACAGTAGTTTAAGAGGAGCAAAACACACATAATTCTTTGATATAATGATATTTTTAAGTAGTAAACACACAAAGGGAATTATTCTGCCGAAACTTGTCACAGCCAAATTCTTTTCTCTTCGATCATCTCTACATTAAGGTCATTCAACTAAGAAAGTTGAGCGAGATCCATCCAGTAGTTAAAGAGGAGTTAAAACACAAGTGCCCAGACGTAAAGACTTTCGGACATGTGCAATTCTTAATGCCTTCCACTCGTGGGGCCTCAATCCTGATCATCAAAACCGTTGTTTCGTTTTCAATAAAAGACCTAAGAAAATCCATTTATATGATTTTTCTTGACAGCAAACAAGTACATGTTAGAACACTGTTAACATAAAACATATTATCACATGCTATACCTTGTTTTCAATGTAATACAGACATTATGTATTTTTTTTATATTACACATGTGTAATACAACATTTTTAAGCGTTTTCATTGGCTACAGAATCAATAACTAACCAATCGCATGGCTTTATTTTGGTGGAATGACGTCGTCAACATGAAATGACGTCACGATAGTAAACAACTTTTAGATCTATCAGCATTTGTTTGGTCAATTCAGATGTATTTTATTTAGTTTAAAAGCATATGATAAACAGATCTGACACTCGTTGTCATATCATACCATATTTTATTAAAATCATCCAGGGCATTCGTTAGTAAGCTCGCCAAAGGCTCGCTTACTAAGTCCTGAACTCGTTTAATAAAATATGGTATGATATGACAACTCATGTAAGATCCTATATATACCATATTGTTCCATGGTCTTCCTTGTGATCTCCCATGCACACGCGAAATCGTTTATCCATCGTTCAGTTTCATGACCAACTGAGCGTTCTGCAAAGTGGATTTCACATATAATATGTTATTTATACAGTCATCATGTACTTTAAAACTTGTTTTTTTCACTTTTATTCACACATTTAAAAATCACAATTATTGTGTTATTTTTAAATTATAACACTTAAATTATATTACTTTACAAATTATTATCAGCAGTCTATTCATTAATTTTCTTGAGGAAAAACATTATATCAGCGGTACTAAAAAAGTGAGGGGTAAATTTTGCACATTTTTATTCTCATATATTATTTATTTTTCATCAAGAGCAACTACGGAATCAAACTTAAATAAAACTTTTTTTAACTTTTGTTTATTTTAAGAGAAAATTGTCTTGAGCAGTAATACAAATACACTAACCTTTCTTTAAATCTTTTACTTTGATCGAGTTTGCTTCAGTTTTGTCCAGTTTCTTCTGGTATTTCTGGAGTAGAGCTCGTTGAAGACGTAGAATACTTGGTATATATCTGAGGGCCTGAAGAAGGCAGTCCTACGAAGAAATTGTTTATTTTAAAAACCATTCACAAAATTTGCTGATATTTGTTTGGATGGTATTATAATGTAAAAAGCTGTAATCATTTTCAACTTAATGTTTTTTTTTAATAATACATTATACCAAAAGTAGTAAGCATAGTAGTTAACGCTTAATACAATTAACCCATCCATTTAAAGAACCCCAATATCCCAATTAAAGTACGTGGATTTCAACTTCGTTGAAAATCTGGTTAAAAACTTTAAAGGTAAACCACAAATGGAGAGACTTTTGTTATGGTACCTCCTTTAATTTTGCCCATTGTGCATTCCTACATATTTCCACACGATCATCCCAGCAAATCTTTAATATGTCATGACGTTGGGCTATAAGTTGTATTATACCCCACACATAATTTGTGTTTCCTATAAATCGTTTTAGGTATGATGATCATTGGACGCTTATAATAATATATAAATATACTAAATCAATAAGATGAGCGCTTGATTAACCAATAAAGTCTGCACAAACAACTGGTTAATAATTTAAAATACCACTGAATGTAATAAGTCATGTAACTGATATTTTGTATACATTTTTTTTACTTTTTTCCATTTTTGTGTTTATAAATGTGACATACATCAACTGTTAAAATATTAAGACATTCTTTTTGGTAAAAATAATGTTTTTATCAATTTTTCGAAATTGACATAGCAAACACATGTCATTTTCTGAATGTAAAAAGTATGAGGAGAATCAAAAAACTGTTTGATTAAAGTAATGCACATTTTTCCGTATTCCAATTTTCTGATTAGTATTATAATAAAATTTGATAAACAAAACCAAAACTCCAAATTGATATGTCTTTTTTAAAACAATAAATAATTAAGAAAGGAGCAGTTACCATAATTTCAACACTGAAATATTTTTAATGCAAAAAATAACGTAGTTCTCTAACTGTATTTCTGAAAATTTCGGAAAATATGCATTCCTGAACAATTTACAAAATGTCAGTTACCCTAGTTATTACATTCAGTAGACGACATGTATGTTCAGGAAGAATATGCATATCATACGCATGTATCAGAGTATTCGTAATTGTGCTACTTCGAATTCCAATATCACGCCTAGGATCTTAAGTTACATCACTTCCCTCCGATGCAATATGTTCTGTGCCCTAACATGGATATGCTATCTAGATAAACTGTACCTCATTCATGAAGCGCTGAAGGACAAGAGGCGGTTTGGTCTTGGTCCCGTCTTGACCTTTCGACTCGAGGTCCTGGCACATGTGCTCAATAGTGATTGGTGTTCGGAATCTCCACATCCTTGGAATGTTCAACAGCTCGTTAGCGTCCTCTACATCCTGGCTACTATCCGTTTCGTATATGAGGCACATCAAAGGATCAGCTCCTATCAACAACAAAATTACTAGCCAGAATGCATGAGTAATTTAAATATTATTTGCGATAAAATAGAGTGTACTTTTAATTAAATGCGCATTTAATTCATATTTAAACAAGTGATATGTTTGTGAAACACTATGTCCCTTTTTGAGCGATTTTGACCAATATATTGACCTTTGACCTTGAATGATGACCTTGACCTTGACCTTTCACCACTCAAAATGTGCAGCTCCATGAGATTCACATGCATGCCAAATATCAAGTTGCTATCTTCAATATTGCAAAAGTTATGACCAATGTTAAAGTTTGTGCAAACAAACCAACAAACAAACAGACAGGGCAAAAACAATATGTCCCCCAGTATAGACTGGGGGAAATAAAAATGAGAGAAGGGCCACATCATGAGAAAATTTCAAAATCGTGTTTTCCGTTCAAACAGATACTGTTCAGGGTTCAACTAAAAATACCTATTTAGTGATCTGTCAACATGAATCCAACATGCTTAATGTTTCGTAATTGTACTACTCACCCAATCGTTGGTCTGTTGCAAGACGATTATTCCAGTTTCTTAGCAAAGCATCCACATTCTGAAAGCAATTACATCAAATGCTTGAAATGTGTTAAAATGGTTTACACATTAATAACAAGTCTTAACCAATATTACACTGAAATGTCTGTTTACAAAAACACAATAGCGTAAACATAAACCCAAACAAAACTACATACCCCAAGAACGTCGTGTAGAATTTGGGCAGAAAACTCAGCTTCCCATGCTTTCCGATCAGCTTTCGAGGACAATCTGGCTACTGATTGTGACACCCTTGTTTCTTGATGAACAAAAACATAATTTCCACTTAAAACAATTACATAAAATGAAAATGAAAAATAGTTTGCAACGTATACAAGTATCCTTTTTTATATAGTTTCAACCATTCCTATAGATTGGGCTACCACCATATTTTGGAAATTATGACTGGTGTCTGATAAAACTTAAGTTATTTATCTGTATATAATAATTCTATCACAGAGATGTTTTTGTTCAAAACGCGTGAATTTTAGAATTTGCGTGGAAAAATATGAGCGGAAAAATTGTCAACAGTTGCTTCACATGTTATGTAAATGCCAATAACTTTGAAAATATTCCCCCATTAAACAGTATGTTGGTATGTGTTAGTCTAAGGATTTATCTAATGATTTATATAAAATGTTTAACACAAGTTTAGTGGTTTTGTATCAAAATGATGTCAACGATGCCGCATTCGAAATGAGGAACTAAGAACAGTATTTTGATGGCATGTGTTTGTTTGCACTGATACACATACATCTTAGGACCCACGTTCACTCAAATATTCTATGCTTATTGATTGAAAGTGGTACATAAGCCTTTCAAAATTTCGTAATTATAAATAATTAATGAGTCATCTCTTTGGTTTCCGTGTCCAATTCAGCAGGGTTATTCAATCAATAAAATGACGCGTTTTCAAAACAATTATAATTTAGGAGGTGTTCGCTTTTTTTACTTAAACCAATATCTGTTCGCTTTTGTCATATTAATGTTTATCCGCTTAATGATCGTTGTTCATCAATATTTTGGAAAACGAAATTGTGCACGGTACTAGAGGTAGAGACAACGGCATAAAGACAGTGGGTTTTGACGAAGATAAAACTTCTGATTGTCTTCTTTTCCAGTACTGGCTGTTGTTTATTTGTTTTACCGCTTTTAACAGTATTTTAGTCACAGCATGGTTTTCAGTTAAACTATGTTTGTTTGGCAAGCTTAGTTTGTCTATGTGCTTGACAAGTTGTAATGCCACTACTTTAACAAGTAACCGATAAGGCCTTGTATCACATGTATTCTAAAACATATAAATAATTTCATACCAAATTGCCATTTAAGTAAGGAGGCCACGCTCCGATTCTAAATTACAATGCCAGAAATTAAAGTCCACCGCTCAGCAAACTGCATTAGCCAGCCACGGTGATGACATAACAATTCGCACCCAGAAAATAAACGTTTATCCTCGAAATACATGTAGTACCTTTTTTCCTCATCATAATGTTTATTGCTATGTGCATGAGTAGAAGGACATCGTCTCCACTTCGTCCTAGAGCTCGTTGTAAATCATTTATGTTATTTCTGATGTGATCCAACAAGAAGCCAGGTACGTGATTATCTTCCAGATCAGGCTTTATAACCGTGTTCACCTGTAAAAGATATACCCGTATATATGAATCAACGTCAAATTGAATATATGTATCAGGATCAAAAAGGAATCAAATGAACATCAATAATACGTTTATATAAACATCAAATAAATATATCAGGGTTGTAAGTATATCATACTGACTACAAAAATATGGTCAACAAAGAACTACTACACATAGGAACATTCACTGCTCTATGACAACTCAGACAGGCACTCATTTTTTTTCCACTAGTACAACAACGACCGAACAATCAAATTCAATAGCATGTTCCATATATTTGAATTAAACTGAACATTTTTTTTTTTAAATCGTAAATAATTTATAACCTGTTGAACAGGACCCAGATACATGGCCATGTGGAGGAAGAGTCTGGTGGCTGTACAATATGTAGGATTCAAGTCTCGTTCAGGTCTCATAATGCCACCTTGAATAGCTCGACCCAGTATGTGACCGGTCTGTGTTGAATCACCTCTGAAATAAATATAAATGAAGATATATTTCATGAATTGTTTTCAATCACTATTTTGCAATTCTAAACTCCCTGATCACGATAACAAATCACACCCTATCTTACACCCTATCTTACATGAAAGGTCTTATGTAAGCAGAAACATTTCTGTTATAATCAAATAAGGTAAATGATTTGTGTAATCTATAGAATGATCAATTCATTCCACACTTATACCTTGCATTAACAACATTTCCTGGTAACGCCTGATGGCTGGTCCCACCAATCTGCTGGCGACACTCAGGACAGTTTCCAACCGCGTTAGGCCGACCACACTAAAACAAAATTGAGTATACATGCATTTGTAGCATGCATTTTTAACGCATAGTTATTGCTATAATTATAACGGGTAACGCCTGGGAGTGATTGTATTTTATAACAAGAGCACCGCTCAGCGGGTGCAGACCACTCATCTATTTGTCAAAGTATGA
>VMBQ01002068.1:65793-151087 GCA_007657795.1 Dreissena rostriformis | reverse complement strand
TGTTCGTGAGTAGTATTAACATGAAAAATTCACACAAAAAATCACTCTGCATTAAACTGAATACAATAAGACAGTAACTACGCACATCGCACGCGCCAACAGTTTTAACGTTATCTTTCTGCACAATTAATCGTTGTAAAACAATACACGCTCCGGGCGTTATTTGTTGAGATCTGCAGGGACACGGTTGACCGATCACGTCAACGTAACCATTAAACGTTGTATCATTCTTATAATTACGAGATACAGTGCCCCATACGGTAAGAAAGCGTAACGTGTTTTTGAAGGATTCGCCGAGAGACGTTTTATGAAGTTTTGTTTAATGACAATGGATTAAGACAAGGAAACTTCGTGAAAACAATCTGTTGAGGAAATTGGTATGTTTTTGTGAAATTATTCAAAACTTTCTTCCTTTATATTTAGACGTTCACATTTTTTAAACTAGAGAGTTCATTAACAGTTCTTTAACATAAACAAAAATTAGATTATTGTTTTTCAAATTCATATTCTCATAGTGTCACAACTGTTGCATTTTTCATTATTATTTACCATAAATGTACAGATGGTTTTAATATTGTAACTAGCAAACGACACACGCCCAATGTTGTCATATGTCTGGGTGATGGAGTGTATGGTTATGCGCCTGAACAAGAACCGGTTTTATATTCACCTTTTTTTAAATATAATATGAAGTGTTGCTTATGAAAATGAAAAATTAAGAGTAATTTGTACGTTTGTATTAAATGTCTGGAGCCGTATTATGTGAATTCGTTTGTGTTCTGATTAAGTGTATGAGCTAACAATATAACAGGATTTCTGGGGCGCCATTTTTTTCTTTTTGATACATTTTGTATTTATCAATACTTCGAATTCTTTATATCAATATATAATTATTGATATAAGTAATAGAATTTTTGATATCAGAAAATATGACAACTTTATTAATATAAAAAGATATATAACTGATAAAAAATCGAATTTTTGATATAAAGAAATATATTTTTGGTATAAAAAAACAACATTTGTTTAGATGTCGAGAATTGTCTTAAAGCAGAGTAAAACGGCGCCCCATAAGGAATTTAGTATCTTAGACACACAAACGTTCACAACCATTAATGTTTCTCAAACTTTAGATGTGTCATAGTGTTGTTTAATTTGCGATCGACATGCTGATGTATTGTAGCATTTATAAGTATTACTAAAGTATTAACAATACAAACGTTTTAAGCACACGTTAACCCATTTATGCCTAGCGTCTAGAAAAAAAAATTCCTTGGCAAACAGCGAAGACCCAGATGCGGCGTCTCATCAGGGTCTGCACTGTTTGCTTAAAGATTTTTTTCTGTAAGAAAGATTCTAAATATAGAAATAAATATACTAGATATCCCTAATTTTGGAGATAAATTTAATCCAATTTAGAAGGATGGGAGAGTCCACTCGGCATAAATGGGTTAATTTTTACAGATAAGACCGTTCCGTCATGTTGTATTGCCCAAGGCGTAAAATGTAAATTCATATAAACATATTCAAGTTATTTTATAATTGACTTGAAGGTATAGCGTTTATGGTAATGGGCACAAGACCGAACACATTAACCTGTTGCCAGCAGCATTTTTCTAACATCAGTTTATGCATGTTAAACATCTGTAAAATTTGCTACCCCAATCTCTTACTTACATATAAATACTTTTGATTTTTTATATTTCAGAATATATTGCATAATTTGCATCCAGCCATCAGCAAAAGATGCAGTTTCTAATTATCGTGACCCTCGCGTGCTGTCTGGCAGTCGCGCCTGTCACCGCCGCCGGAGCAGACAAATGCCCGATAGGATGCTACTGTAACAAACAGTTTGTGGACTGCCAGGCCCTGCAGGAGTTTCCGGTTGATCTTGCGCTGGATACCGTCCGTTTCAGAACCACCCTTATGAACATCAAGTCAGTCCCTCCGAAAGCGTTCTCGTACTTAACGAATTTGACCCTGGTGGAGTTTACTCAGTCCAACATCCATACCCTCCATAGCTGCGCATTCACGTCCGTGCCTTCGTTGAAGAGGATTGTTTTCGAAAAGGTCGTACTTGGGAATGTTGAAAGTTACGCCTTCAACGGACTTTCCAACGTGGAGCATATTGAATTTGCAAACAGCCGTATAGGAAGACTTAAGCCATTCGGTTTCTATAACCTCACCAAGATCACCACCTTCAGCATCGTCAATACGAACCTGCCGATTTTCTACTCGCACGGTCTTTGCGATCTAAGTGACATCGGCGTGTTCAATTTCAATGGCAATAACGTTAGCGATATGGTAACAGGCGCGATAACGCACTTGCATGACTTGAACACAGTCTCGATAGTGGACAACAAGTTCTGGAACATGCACTGCGGGGTGCTCGACACCTTACTGGCTCTCAGCACTACTTCTAAATCGCTGGCGCTTGAAAGCAACACGTTCTACTGCAACTGTTCCATCTCCCATCTTGTAAACAAAGAGGGCCATGCTAAATACCACGTGCTTCTGGCGGAAAGCAAGTGTCACGGCCCAGATGCTTTGAACACAACCTTTCTTGCACATGTGCCATTCGGTGACCTGAAATGCGCTGCTAACATGAAGATCGAGAATACCATCGCCTGCCCAGAGGTCCACTTGAATCCGGACGCACAGTGTGCTGTGTATCCCAACAAGCCAACCTCTCCGGACGCCGAAGGTAAAATGAGTCAAGAAGATGATAAGCCGAAGAAGAGAAATGGTACCGGTGCGCTTGCATACGGGAACGGAGTCAATATCATCGTGACGTTGGCTTTTCTGACATTGGTGTTCATTTAAGTGCTTGCATGGACGCAAAACGAGTGAAATCAAATGAAATATATTTGAAACTGTTGATTTTGTGCTGAATTGTTTGAAACGTGTATCGCGGACCAGTTCACTTTAACACTGACGTCTTTTTGCTTACATTTTATTATTTATGTTTATTTAATTACATGTATAGTGAACGTGTTTGAGAAAAATACATATATCATTCGTAAACTAAATTGTGTTTCACGTATAAAACATTGTTTATAATTTCATGTCAAAGACCAATTTAGAGCACTATCTGTTTCGAAATGTTAATACGTGTGCTTTATTAAAAACACAACAAGAAACAAATGAGCATTACTTTTAGTTGACGAAAAGCTTAAAAACTTAAAATTACGCTCACACATACGTCATGCTTTTTGTGCTTATAGCATTTGAATATTTAGTGGTATTTGCTGTATTTAATTATTTTAATAACACACCGAAGGCCGTTTGTCTCTCCAGCAATAACATTACCATAACAGAATTTCACATGCATGTCAAATAAATCATGTGAAATCGAGCACACTTTCGTATGCGTCGCCTACAACGCAATATCGCTTAATATAAATTTATCATCGTTATGCATAAATTAGATTATTTTTAATTAAAAAAAATCTTGATTATATTCATGTATTTATACTCATGCAGTAGCGTGCATGGCTATGGAGAAACACAACAATTAAATATTTTTGCACAATTGACAGATGTGGGTTTTTTTTGTCGTTATGTTGATCAAGTTTGTCGGATATTTATGTTTATTTTTAACCGAGGGAAACAACTCGAATATAATGTCAGATATTTCACGAAGAGTTGTTCATCTTGAAACTTTTAAGGGTCACGATACAAGTTATTAAACTTGATCAATTTTTCAAAGAGACTGTCGTACATAAGGCCCCAAAATGGCAACTTCAAAAAATGGGTCCTGTTAATATGGTTCTTTTATTGATGATGTAAAATGTGAGTATTTTATGGATCCAAAGGTCGGACTGATTTATTTACCAAGCAGTTGGTTAAAGCGTTGTCCACTTTCAATACTTCGTATGGCTCCTAAGGCATGAGTTCGATACCCACTTTTGGTTATGTGTTTTTCTGACTTTTTCCTAATTCGTTCTATCAAATTTATCATTTTATATAACACAATATTTAATTAACTCAATGAGTAAAAAAATAATTTGAAGTTGAATCCGGGTTTTCCTATTAAAAGCCCTTTAATTTAAAAAATAAATATTGTTAATGCTGTTGTACTGTGGATACATGGAGAAATTGAACGATATATCTGTATAATAAATAATAAATTACCTTAAAAACGAAAAACGGCGTTTAAATACATTTTAAAATATAAACTTTGCACAAAATAATTCATGATGGCTAAATGATCGGTTACGTGACTCTACAGATTGTTCGGTCGTCACAACGGACCCCAGATTGTTCGGTCGTCACAACGGACCCCAGATTGTTCGGTCCTCACAACGGACTCCAGATTGTTCGGTCGTCACAACGGACCCCAGATTGTTCGGTCGTCATAACGGATCCCAGATTGTTCGGTCGTCATAACGGACCCCAGATTGTTCGGTCGTCATAACGGACCCCAGATTGTTCGGTCGTCATAACAGACCCCAGATTGTTCGGTCGTCACAACGGACCCCAGATTGTTCGGTTTAACATACGGATCCCAGATTGTTCGGTCGTCACAACGGACCCCAGATTGTTCGGTCGTCATAACGGAACCCAGATTGTTCGGTCGTCATGACGGACCCCAGATTGTTCAGTCGTCAAAACGGACCGAAGATTGTTCGGTTTTTCATACGGATCCCAGATTGTTCGGTCGACATAACGGACCCCAGATTGTTCGGTCGTCATAACGGATCCCAGATTGTTCGGTCGTCATAACGGATCCCAGATTGTTCGGTCGTCACAACGGACCCCAGATTGTTCGGTCGTCACAACGGACCGAAGATTGTTCGGTTTTCCATACGGATCCAGGATTGTTCGGTCGACACTGAGAAAACATCGCGAACCCTAGATTCGTGGAGCGCCGTAGGAACACTTATCGGACCAAAATTGCATGTAACATAAACTCAGACAATAATGACTTAGAATCAACGACCCTATACAGCCAATCGAAACCCGCCATCTGGAAAAAAGGGGCTTCATGTGTTTGCTAATGTTTGTTATTAACGGAAATCTGAAATGAATTTGCAAGAGAAAAACAACAAAAATTGTTTAACATCATTTTAATAAATAAACTTTATGTATCAAAAGTTATCATGTTGCCTTTGTAAGCATATGAATTAAAACTTATGTGCTTTAATTTTGGTCGTATAACAAATTTTAACAAAGTTTATTTGAAAGATATTACATGTTTTACATTGTATAGCACTTCCTGGAGAAGAGACGGTGGGGTTTCTTTCGGGTACACCGGTTTTCCCCACATCATAAGGCCAAAAAAAAGTTGAATACCTTTCAATCAAAACTAAAAAGCTTGAAATTGCATATATAATTTCACCCCCTACACTTTCGTGAGTCTATAAGCAAATTAAGTAGGATAAAACAGTCAGGGTCCTCACATAATTCAGAAAGGACCTGACAAACTTCGAAATACATACACAACCACAATTCAACTATACAGTTAAATACACTGCAAGTGTTTATATAAAATGTTCCATTATTTGATCACGATGCAAAGGAAGCTGCGACCCGAGGTCGTCAGGTAGTTGTGTATTTTTTTTAAATTGGCCCAGTGCATATGAGCTTAGTTATTGCCATTTATGGAACACTTCTGTTGGCCCAATAAACTCTTATTATGAGAATAAATACAACATTCTGTTAATTGCATGTAAGGGGTAATAGTGTTAATTACGCAATTAGTGCCAAATTGAATATCGCCGGTCGACCTTTGAGGTAGAAACACGACAATCAAAGCGACGCACGACACGACACTCGATGATTTGATACGACAAGCGGCAATTTAAGACGACACGGTATTTGTTTTCTATTACATGCAAATATCAAAACATATTTTTTCTTCAGATTCAGGTCATGGATATGATTTTATGCAGTAAGGTCAGCATCGGGACTATACTTTCACACTATATGCGCAGGCTTAGCTGGAGCTACGCTGGCCGCATATGGTATAAGACCCATTTTCGCATATCGTGGCGCATATATATATAAACAAACAACGTTTATGGCGATGAGCTTTATTTGCTAAAATCGAAATAAACGATTATGCTCTGATATCAAGTATAACGGTCAAAATAATCAGGAAAATGTCTTTGCAAACTCTTACAAACTTAGTTACATTCAACTTATAATTTGGACGGACGTACAAAGCGGCTATTCTTCTGTAGGAAGTAGAGTAAGGCGTCGTTTGTATATGCAACACATAGTAAAGTTTGAAGTTAACCTAATAAATTTTATTTTTAATTTGGAATAATCATGAATATTGACAATCACTTTACCCTGTAGATGTAGATACAAAGATACATAGATCAATATAATACTAATGGTATATAGCCGACACGTTGTGTAGGATAATTTGAACATAGACTTTTAAAATTACCTGTCTTCTAATAATAGTTTGGAAGCCAAAGTTGTCGCTTCTGAATCTTGATTTAATGATAAATGTAGTGATATTGTCACAAACGATTTAATGCTTAACGTAGTCATTTTCGTTTATACCTAAATAGCGTACTTAATTAAACGTGACGCCTTAGTACGAATTTAACGTTATGCGACGTTGAAATGATTATCCGTTTTGAGCGTTGCTGAAAACAATTTTGTTGACAAGTAGACTTTTGACATTTGTCAGAATAAAACACGAATAACAAATTGGACTCGAATGCTTTGCAAGCAAAACGCGGCCAAACAGTCAGACCAAAACGGTTTAGAGTGCTTCGGTCGTGTGTCATTTCTTTATTGTTTCTTATAGACAACTTTCAGTTTGACAATGTGAAAGGCGTTGACAACGTTTTTATATATTCGTTCTCGAAACAATCTTCATCTAAATATTTATCGACTTTAGAAACAAACACATACAACTAAAAGAGACATATGCCTATGTGGGTTTTGAAAGTCTAAGCTGTAGATTCGCTAGTTATATACATACAAATACTCGGTGTTCGTGAGTTATATAAACATGAACAATTCATAAAAAACATCACTCTGCTATAAACTGAATACAAAAAGACAGTAACGACGCATATCGAACGCGCAAACAGTTTCAACGTTATTTTTGTGCACAATAAAATGTTGTAAAACAATACACACTCAGGGCGTTATTTGTTGAGATCTGCAAAGACTTCGACACGGTTTACCGATCACGTCAACGTAACAAGTTAACGTTTTATCACATGCTATCCCTTGTTTTCAATGTAATACAGACATTACGTGTTTTTTTTATCCCAATTTACAGCGAATTCGGTTGATTAAAGCCCCGTTGATCACATTTCTGCTATAAACCACTGCACGAAATTTCGTCATATTTTCGGCAAAATGACATCATAAATCCAGCCAAGTTATCCAGTTAAACTAATTTTGTTTAAATAAAAAGGTTTACTGAATAAAAAATGGGATACATATAATAATAGGTTAGTGTTGATCATAGATCAGGTTTATCATGCTCGGCACGAAAACGAAAAAGCACTCGCCAATGCTCGTGCTTTTTGTTTTCTAAGCCTCGCATGATAAACCTGATCTATAATCAACATTAACCTATTATTCTCTATATATTACACATGTGTAATACAACATGTTTAAGCGTTTTCATTGGCTACAGAATCAATAACTAACCAATCGCATGTCTTTATTTTGGTGAAATGACGTCGTCAACATGAATTCTACATAATGAAATGACGTCACGATAGTAAACAACTTTTAGATCTATCAGCATTTGTTTGGTCATTAAGATGTATTTTATTTAGTTTAAAGCATGTGTTAAAAAAGATCTGACACTAGACATTGTCATATCATACCATATTTTATTAAACTCGATCAGGAAATTCGTAAGTAACTCGTTTAATAAAATATGGTATGATATGACATCTCATGTCAGATCCTATATGTATCATTGTTATAATTGCGAGATACAGTGTCCCATACGGTAAGAAAGCGCAAAACGTTTTTAAAGGATTCGCCGAAAGACGTTTTTATGTATGAGAATAGATTAAGACAAAGATACTTCGTAAAACTAATCTGTTGAAGAAATTGGAATGTATTTTTTATATTTTTCATATTTTTCATTTCTTTATTCCTTGACGTTCACATATTTTAAACTAAACAATGTATTCGCAGTTTTTTATATTAAAAAAAAACAACAACGTCAGGTAATTGCTTTACAAATTAATACTCGCATGTAACAATTTTTGTGTACGTCATTTATTTTTCAGCATAAATGTACAATACTGTGTTGTTTTTTTTTAAATACTGTAACTTACAAATGACACACGCCCAATGTTGTCATGTCAGTTCTGAGTGATGGAGTGCGCCTGAACAAGAACCGGTTTTATTTCGATCATTTTTGAATATAATATGAATTTGTGGTTATGAAGCATTTAGAGTTATAAGTACATTTGTAGTCGTGTGTTTGTTTGTTTGTTTTGTAAATGTTTGGAGCCGTGTTATGTGAGTGCGTTTGCTCTCTGAATAAAGGTTTGTAATAACAATGTTAAAGGAATTATGGGGCTTCGTTTTACTATTTTTGAGACATTGTGTATATAAATATCATTGTGGCGTTGGCTTTTCTGACATTGGCGTTCAATTGAGTGAATGCATGAATGCAAAACGAGTGCAAAATCAAATTAAATATATTTGAAACTGTTGATTGTGTGATGAATTGTTTGAAACGTGTATCGCGGACCAGTTCACTTTAAAACTGACTGCTGTTTGCTTACTTTTTAGTATTTATGTTGATTTAATTTCATGTATAGTGAACGTGTTTAAGAAAAATATCTATATCATTCGTAAACTAAATTGTGCTTCACGTATGATACATTGTATATAATTTCATGTCAGAGAACAATTTAGAGCACTTTCTGTTTCGAAATGTTAGTTATTATGCTTTATTAAAAACACAACAACAAACAAATGAGCATCACTTTAAGTTTACGGGAAGCACTTAAAATTACGCTTACACGTACTTCATGGCTATTGTGCTTTCAAATATTAAGTGGTAATTGCTGTATGTAATTATTTTAATAACACACTGAAGGCCATTTGTCCCTCTAACAATAAAATTACCATAACAGACTGTCAAATTCATTTCAAATAAATCATGTGAAATTCAACACACTTCCATATTCGTAGCCCACAACGCAATATCGCGTAATATAATTTTATCGTCGTTATGCATAAATTAGATTATTTGGTTATGGCGATATGGAAACAAACATTTATATGAGCCTCTCTCTGTGAAAAGGGGGTTTATGCATTTGCGTAAACTATCGTCCCAGATCAGCCTGTGCAGTCCACAGAGATCAGAGATGACACTTCCCGCCTAAACTGGATTTTTGCTAAGAAGAGACTTTTTTAATCGAAAAATATCATAAAAGCGGCAACTGTCGTCTCTGATTAACCTGTGCAGAGAACACAGGCTAATCTGGGACGAAACTTCACGCACATGCATTAAACCACCTTTTCACAGAGCGAGGCTCATATATTTTTGACCACTTGACATATATAATTTTTAAACGTCATGCTGATCAAGTTTGCTGGATATAAAATTAATGTTAATTTTTAACCGAGGGAAACAACTCGTATATAATGCCAGATATTGGATGAAGAGTTGTTCATCTTTCAACTTTCACGTTTTTCAAGTTGTTCCATCCGATCAATATACTTTAGAGGGACTGTCATGGAAAAGGGCCTTGAAGTGGCAACTTCTTCAAAATTTGAATTTGACAACACTATTGATTGCTTATAGAAACGGATACACTCACTATTTAACATAAAAGTAATACCCCAGATTGTACGGTCGTCATAACGGACCCCAGATTGTTCGGTGGTCACCAGCGGAACACCAGAGTGTTCGGTCGTCATAACGGACTCCAGATTGTTCAGTGGTCATAACGGACCTCAGATTGTTCAGTCGCCACAACGAACGCCAGATTGTTCGGTCGCCACAACGGACGCCAGATTGTTCGGTGGTCACTAACGGACCCATGATTGTTCGGTCGTCACAACGAACCCCAGATTGTTCAGTAAGGTTAAATGATAACACCGGGCAGTAGGATCCCTTCATTCTTCAAATATGAGTTCCTTCGAAAATCATATGTGAGACCCATAAAGCCCTTTTCCTTTCCGCTACCAGCTTAAGTCGGGTCGCTTGGGCCTTTTCAAGTAGACACTTTTGAATAAAAGCACTTTGAAGCAAATTAAACACGGTCAATTAACTCCTTGCGTAGCCAGAACGTCTGAAGTTAAAGGTAGACTATCAGCATATGCATCATCTTAAAACAGCAATGTAGTTGAATATCTAGTTAGCATGGGTCATTTATTTTACTTTTGAAGTGCATTTTCAGTATATAAGCGGTAGTCTAAATACATTTGTACACAATGTTCCAACAAACTTTGACCCTATTCTTGAAGCGTTTGTACAGCACTTGAGGTGAATTCGTACAGCGTTCGAGACATATTCATTATATACGTCGTCGACAATACGCCGCAGTTGCTTTACGTGTATGAACATTTGTTATGCATGCTCACAGCTTTCTTCATATCTTGCTGCTGTGTGTCCCCTACATTCGAACGCTATTCAAGGGCTTATACATCTTTCAAGTATAATAATACGTCTTAGTAAACCTTAAAATCTGAGAAATGAGCCTGGAAAAACAGTTGGTTGGCATTTTTTTAGGCATGGCTTCTTTTTATGTTTTTTGGTATCTACATATCGTCTGCTGAAAATCTAGAGGGAATGTCACCTTCTCAGATGCTTGACATCCTTTTAATTAGGTCAAAGGTCAATGGGTACAGTTGTCAGTTATTTACGAGATAAAAAAAAATCTCATTGTGATTTATAACCCAAATTAAAAAGTTTAAGGCAATAGTATTGTCTGAACATGAACCTGCTTGGATCTTATTAACATTTTATCTATTCTAGTGTTCACTTATATAGGTCAAAAGGTCATTTAGTGCACTTTTATGCCAATTATGCCTAAATAAACATGACAACTGGCATTGAAAATCAACAGAATAAAATATTATCTTTAAAAAGTATTTTTAAAACAATTGAATAGTTTTTGCTAATTTCAGTTAACTCTATAAACATATTTGTAATGTAAAAAGAAAATTAAAAGGATCTTTTATATATATATAATGAAGAACAACGTACGCTTAAAAAAAGACTGAAACTCATTTGTGTANACGCCAGATTGTTCGGTCGCCACAACGGACGCCAGATTGTTCGGTGGTCACTAACGGACCCATGATTGTTCGGTCGTCACAACGAACCCCAGATTGTTCAGTAAGGTTAAATGATAGCACCGGGCAGTAGGGTCACTTCATTCTTCAAATATGAGTTCCTTCGAAAATCATTTGTGAGACCCATGAAGCCCCTTTCCTTTCCGCTACCAGCTTAAGTCTGGTCGTTTGGGCCTTTTCAAGTAGACACTTTTGAATAAAAGCACTTTGAAGCAAATTAAACACAGTCAATTGACTCCTTGCGTAGCCAGAACGTCTGAAGTTAACGGTAGACTATCAGCATATGCATTATCTTAAAACAGCAATGTAGTTGAATATCTAGTTAGCATGGGTCATTTATTTTACTTTCGAAGTGCATTTTAAGTATATAAGCGGTAGTCTAAATACATTTGTACACAATATTCCAACAAACTTTGACCCTATTCTTGAAGCGTTTGTACAGCACTTGAGGTGGAGTCGTACAGCGTTCGAGACATATTCATAATATACGTCGTCGACAATACGCCGCAGTTGCTTTACATGTATGAACATTTGTTATGTATGCTCACAGCTTTCTTCATATCTTTCTGCTGTGTGTCCCCTACATTCGAACGCTATTCAAGGGCTTATACATCTTTCAAGTATAATAATACGTCTTAGTTAACCTAAAAATATGAGAAATGTACCTTGAAAAAAAGTTGGTTGGCATTTTTAGGCATGGCTTCTTTTTATGTTTCTTGTATCTACATATCCTCTGCTGAAAATCTAGAGGGGATGTCACCTTTATAGATGCTTTACATCCTTTTAATTAGGTCAAAGGTCAATGGGTACAGTTTTCAGTTATTTACGAGATAAAATACATCTCATTGTGATTTATAACCCAAATTTAAAAGTTTAAGACGGTAGTATTGTCTGAACATGAACCTGCTTGGATCTTATTAACATTTTATCTATTCTAGTGTTCACTTATATAGGTCAAAAGGTCATTTAGTGCACTTTTATGCCAATTATGCCAAAATAAACATGACAACTGGCATTGAAAATCAACAGAATAAAATATTATGCTTAAAAAGTATTTTTTAAACAATTGAATAGTTTTTGCTAATTTCTGTTAACTCTATTAACATATTTGTAAAGTAAAAAGAAAATTAAAATGATCTATTATATATATAATGAAGAACAACGTACGTTAAAAAAAAAGACTGAAACTCATTTGTGTATTTCAGTATTTTATTACATTGTTTTTAAGTGTACATTCTTCATCCTGTTTAAACTGCATATATCTTATACTGCTGATCTAATACCTGTTGACTTCATGCTTGTACAGAAAACCCAATACAGAAAATAGCCAGGCTTTGTAACTGAAAGTTAATGAAGATTAAGTGCCCCTGAAAAGAAATATTATGGACAAATAAAGAACGTTACAAGAATGTTATTTTCATGATGGGAGGACTTTATGTATGCTTCAATTTCCTTCGCGCGATCGGTCAACATGTGGAATGTTTAGGATTGGAGGAGGTATTTCTTGAAGCAGGTGTATTTGGACCAAATGCTGCTACTAAGTTTATGGATGGAAAGGCATATTATCGTTCGGTTAGGGGCCATATGCTTTCATATGGGGCGATTTGGAGGTTAAAGTTAAAATATTTGCGTCAGTGGTTAGAATCTAAGGAAGAAGAAATCCCAGAACTTGAACATGAAGTAAGAGAGTTAGAGGTTCCTTTTGAAATGAAAAGTCGCTTGAACCAAAATGATATTCTTGACGCCAATGGTAATTTTCTTGAAGCAGTCAAGGAGAAAAAGATAGTTGAATTACTAGATAAATTCGACAAAGAGAACAGTGAAGTGAAGAACTTTTCTATCTGGAATTCCTACCTACATTTGGTTGACATCCTAAGAAAGTTCATGAAAGCCCAATGAATAGGCGATTGGTTGTTGCATATTGAAGCCTTTTCCGATATGCTATCGTGGCTAATATTGTACCACCACACAAATTATGCCCGTTGGGGTCCTGTATATCTAACAGACATAAAAGCATTAGAATACGCAGCACCCGAAGTGTTCAAAGAGTTTATTGAAGGTCACTTTCGAGAAAGGCTGAAGGAAAAAGCATCCAACGGAGTACCTGTCGACCAAGCTATTGAGTGGATAAACAGAATGCGTAAGACGACAGGGGATATTATTAGAATAACAAGACAGGACCAGGCAAGAGATAGGTTTTGTATTACGTGGTCAGTAAGATCTTTGGTTTCCAATAGTACCATGAAATTGTCCAATCAACATGATGATGACGAAGATATTGGAAAATTCAAGAATAAAGAAGATGGAACTCGTTTGAGTTTCTTCAGAGGAAGAGTGCATCAAGAAAACGATGCAGCTCTTTGGTTCATGTGATATATTCGGAGTTCATGAAGAGGAGAACAGACCGTTCTCAATATCATCTAAGGACGTTGCAACTTATCATAGAGATGATTTATTAACCTGTGAAAGTCGAGGTAAAACATTACTCAAGAAATTTTAAGAGACAAGTCTGAGAGAGCAGAATGTTTAAAATTTAATTCTCCTACTCAAAAGGTACAGTCCAAAACATTTGCATATCTCTATAAGGAGACACTCAGTGAAAAGCAGAAAGTGAGAAAGAGTTTAAAAACTGATAGAAAGCTAATGCACAGACTTTTCAACGCAGCTTATTCAGGGAGAGCCGTAGAAAAAGCATCTGTACTAGAACATGAACTTTCTGATGTGCCATTATCATTTGCAAAGGCTAGTGGGAAAATGCATGGAACCCATAAATGAAACATATCCAAGTGCTTACAAAGGACAATGATATAGTGACGCCTCTAGTTGTTCCGACAACGACTGATGCAGCATGTGCAATAATTGATTGATATGCGCAAATACAGATTTTAGGTGTATTTGTAACATCTGTTTTAAGGCTTTTTAGCGCAAACACTAGTTGATGTGACTTTTGATCGATACTCTGGAAGTAAATCTATCAAAGAAGCAACGAGAGTTAAGAGGAAAGGAAAGCGTCGACCTATTATTCCTAATCATAACAAGTCCAAACGTTCCTCTTCCGCAAATATGGGAACAGTATATCACACACGATGACAATTAAGCAGACTTGGCTGAATTTCTCTCAAACGAATTGCTAAAACAATCAGAACATCTTCCAGCAGGATCAAAAATAGTTGTAGGAGGTGGATTTCCAGGTGATGTTGATTCAAAGTCGAGTACTGTTGATGCGACAAACCTATGTGTAACTCATGAGGAGGCAGATACGCAGATGATATTGCACTCAAAGGACGCTATTGATAGAGGCTACAAGCGTTTAGAAGTATATTGTAGAGACAGTGACGTTCTGTTCTTGTCAATATACCACCTTGGAGCTGACGCATAGGTAAATATGATATCTGGTACAGGAAAACAAAGAAAATGTTATTCTGTGCACACAGTATCTGCAAAACTAGGTGATAATGTCAGAGGGAACATTTTGGGGTTTCACGCATTGGCAAGATGCGACACCACGTCTGCTCTGAATGGAATAAGTAAGAAAACCGTCTTGGTGAGGTATATCTCACAAGCTGATACATTAAATGGTATTGGTAGAGATGGTGATACTCTAGCAGTTTCTAAATTTCTGTGTGTGCTGAATGGCTGCTGTCAGGACCACCCACTAAACATTGACACATGTAGGTATCGGTTATTTTTGAAAGCTAGGAAGAGTTTGGATTTGTTACCCCCTACAAATGATGTGCTTGAACTTCACATTAAAAGGGCAAATTACCAGGCAAAGATATGGCTAAATGCCACAGATAAGGATTTTAAGCCTGATGATCCTCTTGATACTGGCACATGAAAACTTGAAGAATTTTTGTTGAAACTGGTATGGATGAGGAAACCAAAGGTCCCTGCAGCATATGTCCAGTTAGTATCATTTGGCTGTCAACCAAGTGTAGTACAGCACGATGTAGGTGCTAAAGTTCTGACCAAGGATGCTTGTTTGAATGCGCATGTGAAGTGAATGGCTGTGTAAACTCTAGATAATTATTGTAAACGATAAAAGATAAGGAGATACATATACTGTCTTAGTAATTCGTGTTTTGGAACAAAACTGTAAGTTATGTAACGTATGTTAAATAAATTATCACACAAGACCGACAGTATCTTCAGCATGATGATACAGTAGGTCATAATAGTGCATTGATGTCAGATGAACATTTGTTTTATTTTATAAAAGGTACTTTAGGATTTTGAAATATATTACTAAATAGATCACTGTTTTGGGTTAAAGAATTTCTGTTTTACATTATTCATATCTTTTACAATTAATACTAATTTGGTGAAGTAAAAATAACTTATCTTGCATGAATATGACATTATAGAAGGTACAGTTTTAAGAACTTCATTAGAGTATACTATTTGAGCTGAAATCTTTTATTAAAAATAGTATTTAGCATAATATGAATATACAAAAATATATATATTTAGACTGTAACGAAGATCACACATGTTTACTTGTAACTATACTTTCATTGTTTTAAGTCTCGTAATTGTATTGATAGGATAATGCAGAAATAATTTTGGTTCTTATTATAAGAAGTTGTTTAATTATAAAACTCTATAAGTATTAAAAGTCTAAAAATGAACATTGTTTTCTTTTAATTTAGGTAACGTAATTCACAAAGTAAGGAACATTTACTTTAGATACAACAGAGAAATACTCTTTTCATCATCAAAGTATCCATCTCTCATTGAAAAGTTACTTAAAAATATATAACACGTGATTCTTTGGTTGGTTTCAACATACACTGCAATTTACGTTCTATACGGGTTATAAAAGTGCACTTGATGACCTTTGACCTACTATGAAAAGAAGCCAAAATTAGTTAAGTCAGTTCTGGAGTAAAATCAGTAATAGTATCTGATATTTTACAATTCCGGCAATGTTACCTCAATTTTAAAGCAAAATGCACTCATTGACCTTTTGACCTAATTACAGGGTCGTCAAGCATCCCAGAGGGTGAAATCCCCTTCGGATTTTTTAAAAATGTATTTGCAATCATTATAACATAAAAGGAAGCCATGCCTAAGAAATGCCATCAGATGTCAGATTTCAGGAAATTTTAGGCCAACTATCTACGCGTTTCGAAAAGCTTGAAGTGTATAAGAACAGTTATATTCACAAACTGAGATAGTTATACCTGTATTAGACATATCTTTAAAAATTGTATTTAAGTGTTTGTTTGTTTTCGTTGTTGTTTTTAAATATATAAATATAATATGCATGTGCCTCATATAACGAAAATTGTAACTTGAGGTTAGTGCAAAGTATTACTACATTATTTCACATGTAGACCTTATATATGTACATGAAAATATATTTTATATATGGTTGCAATTAATATGCTCCATTAGAATTTGAAGTTATTAAACATATCTTATTACATATATACTATCGATAGCTGTAAATATGATAATATAGTATTTAATAATACATCATGTATGTATTGTTTCAGTGAAATGTATTATGACTTTGTTTAATAATAAATTATTTACTTTTATAGCACTGACTGCTTACTTTGTCTACTGGGTCCTTCGGCCTTCGTGATGTATTGTTGAGCTTATGATTTTATTTTTTCCCAGCTGGCTCTGCGTAATTCCTGTTGATTTCAAATAAACGTGATTCGGTTGTTACTTTCAAACAGTCGTTAATACGTGCAGTGTTAAAGCATTGTTATATACAAGTATTTATTACAAAATCAACCGAAGAAAAATGCATATTGGTTTGCATTAATGCATGGTGTCAGTAGCATGATTCTAAAACGAGTTCACTTGATGTTATGATTTTTAAAGAATGCAAATTATGATTTTACTTGCAAAACAATAACTGGCATATAACATAAATTTTGAAATTGATGTGTTTGTGAGATTAAATGTTCTGACCAAAACATTTTTTACCTATACCGTCCTTAATAAAATCAAAAGCCTGGCATTAACCTTTTCCGTTTGCACACGAAATAGTTCCATTTGTTTGATCGGGAAATATGTTTTTAAGGTCTATACAACGACTTACATTTTTGAGATTATTGAGTCGATTGCAGTGGGATATAACATCGAGGTCGATGAAATTCACTCCCATTCAGTTTATGTCAACGTGTAATAAATTCAAAATCGTATTGTAACTGTCACACTGACTTGTGTGGAAAATCAGAAGTGATATTCACACTTACCGTTTATTATTCTTTATCAAACTGGAAATACACACATCGATTTTAGCACAGTGTTTACATTTTCAAAACTACTTTAAAGTTTACATAGTGTATACATAAGTGTGTGTTATACCGCGCGTTGCAATTGCTGGCTGAATGTGCGTTGTACAATACAACTAGGGATATTAAATAGGTCACTTGATATATGCAATCTTTATTGGATTTAGTGTAGTGAAGTCATTTTGTATTCATTGTTGGATTGAATAGAACAGTATCGTATCGGTTTCGAACTTAAACTGGAAGAGAGAACTGCTTTATCACAGTGTTATGCGCGGGTTGATAAGACAGGATAATAAACTTCTTTTTATCTGTGCGACCTTAAAACGTATACTGATTTTGCAAACGCTATGCGGGTTAACAAGTTTGTTAACGAAAAGAGAAGATATTTTAAAACACATAACAAGGTTTATGGACAATGATAAACTTGTGATTGGATCAATAGTGTGTGCGCTGTTTTCACCTGCTTGTGCAACGTTGGTTTATATCGATATTGAATTTAGATCAGTAGCACATGGATTTATATGCAAGAGATTAACATTGGGAATTTGTTACAACTGTGATTGTTTTAATATATATATGTGCATAAGATATTAGATTTACGTTTAATTTTCCGTTACATGTAAAGAAGCGTTTTTCAAAGTGAATACACAATTCGAATATACGTTTAAGTTACATTTCATTACACAGATTTTTAACTCTTGTTTTATACTACGATCTTTCAATGTGTTATTGATTTACTAAATAATGGATTATGTATCTCTGATTACTTTATACGTAAACGTAATGCATTTGTTTTATTAACTTGGCAATATCTATGCAATAAACTAAGTCTAAACAGTTTATCGAGAAGAAATACAAGTATTGTTCTTTATCTTTTGGAAAAAAGAAAACGATTTAACGCAGAACGCGGTTACATCCAAGTTATATCTGATTACAGTGTAAACACATACATTTGTGTTTATAAATAAGCAGAGATGTCTACAAACAATAAGGCCAAGGAATTTTTAAGGCGCGTCAGTAACAAAAACATCAAACCTGGAAAGAGAATCATCAAAGGGAAGTTAAATAAGACAAACCAATTAAAAACAGAACTTTTATTGCAGAATGTCATCAACGATTGTGACTCTACTGTGATCCATGTACAATTTGCGGTAAAACCGTACGATGATATATACATTACATCTGTTATAAAAACTCTCTTTGCATTGTTTCCAGATTGTCCAATGTACTTTCGAAACAATGAAACATTGGAAGTGTTTATGTTACCAGAAGTTCCTACAATGGTAAAAACAATGAAATACCGAAGAAGCTTCAAAGAGCAAAGGTATTCTGAAGACATACCAACTTCAGAGTTCATTGTATGGGAATGTAAGGATGACACTTTGGTGATAGCTATGAACTCAGGTGACAAGGAATTCTATTTCACTAAACTGTTGCAACACTGTTTGTTGTACAGCAACAGAAAGGTGCGGTACGAGGAACTTATCAAACTGTTTGTTAGGAGACAACTGAATGCGCCAGTCATATCGTTGCAAACATACATCGTGGGTCCACTTTATAAAAATCAGTACGCATTATCAAGTTCTCTCAATTCGTCGTATGGATTATTAGCAACACAGAACGCAGAACTTGCTCCATCTGGCGCGATGTTTACTAACACAAAACATAGGACTATCAGCGCCCTTGCAATATCTGTTGACAATGTTCACGCCTCAGAAAATGCATCTTTATCTTTTCAAAACGCAACAAAACTCACAAATACATACCAAGTTACGCCAAGTGAAGAGAAAACTACAAAAAGTTCGAATAGTGCTAAGGATTTCATGGTACATGGAGTTATTTCGCCTGAAAACTCAGTAATTAATAACATCTCTAGTTTGGCTTCAGCTGTTCCTAGTTATGAGACATCTGATTCATTGGCGCCTATATCAGCAGAACAGACACCATTTAAACGGCGCAAAACTGTGCCGCGATATCCTCGCTATGTTACAGAATCATCCAGACATCAGTCATATTTAAACTGGCCTCACGCAATCCCAACTGAAAAGGAATGTGTTATTGCTGGGTTCTTTTATACAGGTATACATATTTTTTGTAAATGAAATTGTTAATAACACACATCAGTTTCTACAGGTTTTATTTTCTTCAATTGAACACCAAATGAACATACGCTCAATAGTAATAATAGCTAATATTCTGCTTAACTATTTTAACTACTACACACGGTTTGATTTCAGATGAAAATGATCTAATCAGATGTTTCCAATGCGGCATTGGCCTGAAGGATTTCAGTCCTGAAGACGATCCGATGGCAGAGCACATACGGAACTCTGAATCATGTCTTTACTTAGAAGCCATGTTTGGTCCCGAGGGATTGATCAACAAGCGGGTATGTGGTTGTATTATTATTGTATTGACTAAGACTTGCGTTGTGATTGTATTGTTAGTTTAGTAATATGAAAATGATGAACTTGAATAATCATTATATTATTAATGTCGGTAAAACGACAACATTGCTTCAATGTTGAAACCAAGTCGGATGCACACCTTTTGAAATCAATATCGTTAAGTACCGTCTAGTGCGTGCACATCACTTTATTTTTCAGAAAAAGCTAGATCAATCCAACCCAGAGAACAATCGTCAAAGACAGTATGCGGAATTCCAGAGGAACCTTGGAGCAACATGTATGCATCATTACTCTTTTAGTGCATACATTTTCCAACCATTGAATATTCTTGTAGATCAGTATCCTATACATTGACTTGTGTTGTAGTTCGGTATTTTAGAGGCATGTTTTGTTAACGTCGACAAATTAAATAAAATTTCAGCAAGCAGTCCTAGTTCCAGAAGTCCTCAATATTCGACATTCGAGTCTCGCCTGTTAAGTTACGAGAGTGATAACTTTCGGAGCACCAAAAGTCCAGAAGAGTTAGCTGCGGCAGGATTGTTCTACACAGGTTCGACTATTTGTGTACAAAATAGAAAATATTTTCAAGCTTACAAGAAAGTATTTCTTAAAAATAAAGTTACACTTAATGCGTTCATTTTATGAATGTAAACAACAACAACGCCCACAACAACAAACCTATTTAGTAATGATACTATTTTTATTAATAAGTATGATATTCATTCAGTATTAACGATTACATTCGAGACTGTGTTTTAAACCACCAAATCTTCGCATTGACCGTTGCCTGGCGGAGATCCCTGTTAATATCATTGTGCGTTTATAGCCGATGGTCTGTTATACAAGTAGCGGATAAGAACAATAATTTCTGTCCTGATAGAATTTCTGGAGTTTATTTGTTGCTGTATTAAACAGCAGGAAAGGTCTTGATTTGTACGGGTAATTTTTCAATTACATTGCCTCCCCACGAAACATATTGCGACTTATATAAGTGATGGCAAGTACTTTTTGCATAGTTTAATACGACTTTTACCAGGTGTGGGAGACGAAGTTCGATGTTTTTCATGCAACGGAGGTTTAAGGAACTGGGAGGAACATGACGACCCATGGATAGAACACTGCAAGTGGTTTCCCGCATGTGGATTTGCAAGGGAAACAAAAGGGGTTGCATTCATTGAACACGTGCAACAAAGTGCGAACATGCCGACAACCATGTTNCCAAACTATTGAATTGTCTTGTAGATCAGTATCCAATACATTGACTTGTGTTGCAGTTCGGTATTTTAGAGGCATGTTTTGTTAACGTCGACAAATTATATTAACTTTCAGCAAGCAGTCCTAGTTCCAGAAGTCCTCAATATTCGACATTCGAGTCTCGCCTGTTAAGTTACGAGAGTGATAACTTTCGGAGCACCAAAAGTCCAGAAGAGTTAGCTGCGGCAGGATTGTTCTACACAGGTTCGACTATTTGTGTACAAAATAGAACATATTTTCAAGCGAAGAAGAAAGTATTTCTTTAAAATAAACTTATACTTAATGCTTTCATTTTATGAATTCAAACAACAACAACGCCCACAACAACAAACCTATTTAGTTATGATACTATTTTAATTAATAAGTATGATATTCATTCAGTATTAACCCTTTGCATGCTGGGTAATTTGTCGTCTGCTAAAATGTCGTCTGCTGAATTTCTAAAATCAGCATTTTCTTCGATTTTTTTTCAAAGAATACTATCAGAATAGCAAACAGTTTGGATCCTGATGAGACGCCACGTTCTGTGGCGTCTCATCTGGATCCAAACTGTTTGCAAAGGCCTTCAAATCCGGTTCCAGCGCTCAAAGGGTTAACGATTACATTCGAGACTGTGTTTTAAACCACCAATGCTTTGCATTGACCGTTACATGGCGGAGATCCCTGTTAAGATCATTGTGCGTTTATAGCCGATGGTCTGTTATACAAGTAGCGGATAAGAACAATAATTTATGTCCTGATAGAATTTCTGGAGTTTATTGTTTCTGTATTAAACAACAGGAAAGGTCTTGATTTGTATGGGTAATTTTTCAATTACATTGCCTCCCCACGTTACATATTGCGACTAATATAAGTGATGGCAAGTACTTTTTGCATATTTTAATACGACTTTTACAAGGTGTGGGAGACGAAGTTCGATGTTTTTCATGCAACGGAGGTTTAAGGAACTGGGAGGAACATGACGACCCATGGATAGAACACTGCAAGTGGTTTCCCGCATGTGGATTTGCCAGGGAAACAAAAGGGGATGCATTCATTGAACACGTGCAACAAAGTGCGAACGTGCCGACAACCATGTTGGTAATGACATTTCATTACAAAGATATATATCTTCTTCAAAGTTTGTTTTTACATATTTACTACATTTTCTTTATGTTACTCAACAAAACAATTGTTTAATATTAATATTGTTTTGTTGAGTAACATTAAGAAAATGTAGTCAATTTATAAAAAAAAAGAAAAGAAAAAAAAGCCTAATTAAGATACACTCCTAGAAAATATATCTTCATATATCACATTAGACTAATCATCAAGTAATACAATGAATCAAACATATTTTTTTATCAATCAGGTACAGAAGTGTCAATTTCGTTAAGTGATTCTTATTCATCAATCGAATTAACACTATGTTTAACTATTTGATTTGAATTATAACATAACTGCTATATACATGATGTGTCCAATATAATACGCTATACTAGCTTTAGAAATTATATATATATTATACACAGAATGACGCAAATAATCCTTCGGCAGAAGTTCATCACCATAATGACCTTGATCTTGATATGGATCTTGTTACGATGAAGACAATTTGCATGGAAGAAATGGGGTTCACAGCGGATATCTTTGACGAAGCAGTCTATCACTTAAAGCTTGATGGTTCGTACAATACCCTTGAGCAATTTAGTTTACATTGGTTAAACATATAATTATGTGACGTCATTGTCAATTTGATTTCTGTGTTTTCTCTTCGTTTGTACAATGACCTGCAACAATTCACTTTAATTTGCTTAAACATACAATCATTGTCAATAGGATTTCTGTGGTTTCTCTTTGCAGGTAATCTCCATCCGAATTTTGAGGACGTCATTAACCGTATTGACTGGATACAAAAGGAAACATCAATTCCACATACTTCAGCTGAAGCATCAGGTAATATATATTCTACTCGCTAAAGTAAATGTCAATCGAAACATAAGCTTATTATATGCATGTTAATATATAGAAACACTGTGCAGAGATTGTTCTGTTTATGAACATACCATTTATCTTGAAGTTAATTACAAACCATTCGTAGGTAAAAGGAGTGTATGTTTATAATATAAGCATATCCGAATAAAGTCTATTACTTCTTTGTGACGGTGTGTGAGTACTTTTGCAAATAAAATACAACATTAAGGATTCAAATTATCATTTGATGGTGCACACGCAGCATCGTGGCTGTCTCGGATCATCGATCAAGCCAGTCAGTGGATTGAATCATAACAGATGTAGTAAGGGTTTGCTTGTTAGCAGAGAATTATTTCGGACAATGTGATAATAATATCTGTAACGGTGGCAAAGATTCCGATTGCGTGCTATTCATATTGTTATTTGAGATAAAGTCTACATTCGAAGTCTTATATAGAGGTATAACTTTCAGACTAGCGTATGTCCAATTTATATAAATTTCCCCAATCACGAACACTAACTTGTTTCTTTTATTATTATAATTGTTGAAAACGAAGTGTTGTTATTTTAAATCAAATGGTGTTTGCCACTTTTTCCTACTAACATTTTTTACCAAGGACATCTCGCCGACATTTCTAACATAAGACAATTTAATTATTTCTGTTTTATATAAACTTGCACAAATTAAAGTAACCTAACGATATTTGTCTTTAGAATCGTTTTATCAAGAAAACCAGCGTTTGAAGAGTATTGTGAAATGCTCAAAATGTAAAATCAACGATTCTAACGCCCTGTTCCTGCCCTGCGCGCATCACGTGATGTGTATCGCCTGTGCGCATGACACGAAGAGATGTTCAGTCTGTAACAGAGGTGTCAGTGATGTTGTCAAGACATTTATGGGGTAGAAACAATTTGAAGATAGCTGGGAAAACGAAAAGCAGCTAAGCCAGGACCTATATCTGTTCACAAAAAGACATATACACAACCTAATGCTAAGGAATGCGATCTCAGCAGGTCGATTTTCGGAACATACTGTGTGTATTTCTTAAAATTGGTCACAATCAACACGTTTCAAACAGGTTGCTAGTTACATATGGTTGCGTTGATGACGTTCAATAAAATCAGCTCGCTAGTTATTGTTACATTCTATGAAACGTCCAATTATGTATTGTGAAAAAAACAATTTGCCATGTAATGGTGATCAATGGATTTGTGCAGAAACTATGTTTGAAAATACGGAGTGTAATTCACGTGAGATAATTATGCGCTTGTTGATACCAATGTGTTCACAAAACCATACTATTCTGAACATATTTTAGTAGATATATGTGTACATGTTAATGCACTGTTTTATCAACGCATATTACTTGTTTTAAAGACCTTGTGGAGTACATGTTTTCGCGGGTTCCAATATTGTAGATCATGTAATAATTTGTTAATGGTTTACTAATTATAACTCGAAGTGTAGGTAAGGAATTGTTGACTAATATATCGTGCGGTCTTATAGTTTAATTTTCAGCAGAGGATACATACATAGTGTTGGGGATCGGTTTCGACAATATTTTTGTAATCGTCTCTCGTTACCTCGGATTCAGTTTTATCCAATTTGCATTATTATGTTTCTTATACTGCCCGAATTAGCTTATCTTACCCAGGACATGTGTATGAGTAGTTAGCAGATTACATGGCCCCTGGATATGACTGTCATAAACGACCAGTAGACACATGCCAATCATGGATTGAGTTGACAAATCATGTTTTAATATTTGTAGTGTATATTCGCAAAAAGCGCATGACTACATAATTAACTAAATTCACAGTATTTTAAGCTCTTGTGCATAAAAACCAAAAGAAAGAAAGACGGAGCGATATATCTCTATGTGCTGGCTTCAATTATTTGGGACGAAATACAACTATATAATTCAACTTCTCACCGAGTAATTTTGGTCTTAGAATATCACATTAACTTATACGTCATGTACCTACTGGGATACATTTTATCATGTCTGTACATGAATGAATTGTGATTGCAATTAAATGTTTTTTTTGTTTGTTATAAGGATGTTTAACAAATTATGAAATCTTATTGTTAAACTTTTATTAACTTCTTATACGTGTTGATGAAATTGTGTTGATAATATACAAATAAAAAAGAAAATAGTTTGGGATTTTGTTTCATCACTTTACTGGAAATCAATCAACAATGACATTTCGATAACACCTAACAATCTGCAAACTTGATTTATTTTTACCTTACACTGCGGACGTATTCATATTAAACAATACCCTACTATATGCACATCATACAGGAGGCGGCAAGTACTTAATTAAATCCATTATAATACTGTTATTTTGCATCGTGGCCAGACTTACTTTATTGAAGAATCGAATTTACATATTTTTTTGGCAAATACTTGGTTTCTATTAAAAAATTTATATTGTTCATTTAGTAGCTTTTTGAGAATAATTAGATTTTATATAAAAACCAAAATATGTATACCTTCCTTCGTTATTGTGTAATTTTCTGGTATCGGAGGAGTCACGGACTCGGAACGCGAACTTCACATTGAATGCACATGACGATCAACTTTGAGATGCGAAGCAAATTTTCTTTATAGAAATGGAGCAACCGTTAATTTATACTATTCTATGCTCTTAAGAGAAAAAATGGTCAAGGTGGTAATTTTTTTCTTTTTATACTTGCTATCTTAATGACAAAAATATTTGAACTTAAATTTTGTGCACTGATTTTTATTTTTTATTTTTTGTTGTTTAAATGTTGGATTTGTTTTACATCGATACACAAAAATCAGCTTTGCTTACATGCTCAATATTTAGAACACAGTGGCTAAACGAAAATAAAACGCCGTGGTTCTTACCAAAATAATTACAGTATAAAGCGTCCTAGAATAACTTAATATGAATTTCACTTAACTGTGAACTTGTTTGAAATCCATCCTTCAACCTGCATTACACTTGAATTAGCAGCTATTCTGCCAAAATAACATACGTGAAACAATGATATTTTCCTAACCTTCTACCGGAATTCCATGTTTGACAATATTGTCCATTATTTATTGCTAGTAGGGTATATTCTAGCTACGCCTTTCAGTAAGGAATATCAAAGGCAATTTTGTAATTAAATTGAACATGGTAGTCAATGAACGTGGAGCTTAGTTTTAATTAAATTTAACATAATAGTCAGTGAACGAAGAGCTTAGCCGTCATTTGTATGATGGCTATCAGTATACTTATTAAATTACCAAGTACTTCAGACTAACTGCTAGTTAGTTTGGTTAAGTGGTGTTGTGTCCGGAGCACATATGGTCTAGTGGTAGGATGCTGGTCTAGGGATTGAGAGGTCCCTGGTTCGAATCCAACTCGGGGCACTGGATTTTTCTGAGCAAAAAATTAATCCCACGCTTGCTCCTCTCCACCCAGGTGTTTAAATGGGTACCTGTGAGGGAAATAAGTCAATGTGCCGTGGCTGCCTGGTGCGCCATATGTAAACGGACGACTTAAATCCCAGTGATCGGGGGGTTAATGTCGAAATCGGCTGAAGATGCATATCGAAGCAGACTATAAACCGCAACTTTAACTTTCAACTTTATTACGTTTTCGAGCTGTGTTCTGATTTAATGCCTGAACGTTCCAAACAAATTCATTCCGATTCCCGACACGTTTTGACTACTTTTGGGCTTGTAAAGCAGTAAAGACATCGTCTGCCGATATTTTCAGATTCTATCAATTGACTGCAATATTTTGGGATTCTGGTTTGATTGCAGTCATATTGCAGTTGGATGAAACATCGAATTTATTTCAGTCCACATATAAATTACTTTAAATTGGCAGTATCGGGTTAAAACTAGTGCACTTACACTGTGTAAAGAATGGCACGTGTTGTTTACACTTATGTTCTTCCATAAAACTGACGCAAACAGCTCAACTTTAAGCACAGTGTGCGCAGGTTTGAAATATAACCCTACTTATACTAAAACCAAGTTACATGCAGCAATACTCTCAACCGATAAATCAACTGCTAGTTACATATATTGCTAAATGTGCGTCGTACAATCACCATTGAGTTATTTGAAATATATTTTCCTTGTGTGATGCAGTTAAGTTGTTATTCAAAGTTGTGTTGAATAGAAAAATTACGTATTTAGTTTCGAATATAGGAACAAAAGAGTGAACACTTGCGTCGCATTGTTTTGCATGAGTTGCACATACTTTTCGACTGACTGCAACTCAACAGCACAACCTTCAAATGCAAATTATATATTATGAATATACTTGACCTGGTTTGCGCTTTAGTTTAAGAGTAAATAAGGGAAAATTAACAAATAGCGATTTATTTGCACAGTTTTTAATCGACATTTAATATGGATCACAAACAATCGGAATTATATACAGTGAAAATTAAATTTAAAAGCTGTTTAAATGGTAAGGCTAAGAATAAAATAACGTTGATTCTAGCCGAGCAGTTTTTATATTTGTGTCGAGCCTGATATATTATGAAACGATAGGGCAGTAACCTGTTTTTCTATATATATATATATATATTCGTCACGACTCTGCATTTTTAGCGTTAATGCATATGATGTATGGCGTGTTTGAAGTGTTTATCATCACGTCATGAACGCATGCAATTATTAATAAAAAATATATGTTTTTTTACGCTTTTATTGCTGCTTCCTTTGTGTCTAAAATGTTAAATATGATTCATTTCTACTAATATGATGGCTACACACTTGATTCCGAGTTATATGACAAACAGACACACATTGACTGATATAAATCCTAACTGTCTTAATATTTTTATTATATCAGGCATCTTTATATCAGGTCGAATTCAGCGAAATGGTATGATAAATGATTGTGAGATCGAGACTCACATTCCATGTTCCGATTTTCAAAGTGCTTTAAGGTATATCATTTGCAAATTCGCTCAATTTAAATTAATATGCATTTTCGACAACGATCTCAAGCTATGTACGCCATGATTTGAATATCTTGTCAAGCCAACTGAATGCATTTATATTTGTAATAAACTAGGTCAAACAGATTGTGTTTCGAAGGTTGAGAGATACTTATACCGTGATTTCTATTGCTATAAAACAATTTACATTAGTATGCATTTATGGCTCTGATCTAAGGGCTATGAATACACTATCTTATCCAGCCCACTGAATGCATTCATATTTGTAATTAACTAGGTCAAACAGCTTGTATTTCGATTGTTGAGCGATAGTTAAACTGTGGTTCATATGGCTATACAACGGAAGTTATTGAACGCACTCCACTTTATATTTGAAAACAGTTTGCAAATACATATGTGTGTTTATAAACAGAGAAGAAGATGCGCTGACAGAACACATACATGTCAGTAAAACGAACATCAACCCTGGTATTACAAAGAAAAAATATTGAGTTTAAATTAACTGTGCTTTCCACGCGAATGAAGCGACATTTTACATGCAGCAAAATTTTTGCGCGTTTTTTGATAAGGACAAATGCTTTTACACGTATTATATGCGCAAATTATGTCGCGATCATTTAGATGTATAACAACTCATTTAAATCTTTTGATTTTGGTCTCATTGCCGGGTCCTCTGGACATTATAAGTTGTTTTCTATAATGAACATAATTTTTTTCTTACATCGATACTGCACTTGACAGGGGACAAGTTGACCGGAAGAATCAACTTGTCCGATGGTAAAATAAACCGTGTCGGAAGAGTCTGGCATAGTTATTCCACACCACAGGAAGACTAAATAATTATTCTTTACTATTGTAACTTAATGCAAGGTGACAAACTAACTTCAAAGTTAAAACCCACACGCCAATGACACATTTTGAAATATGTTTGATTAAGTGCCGTTATATCAGGCTTTTTTAGGGACAACTAGATCGACTCAGAGAACTATAGCCGATTCCAGGGAAAGCATGCAGCAACATGTTTGCATCACGAATCTGTATAGAGACATATATGATCTAAATCTAAATTGTCTCCTGTTTTGGTAATTTTAGAGGCAAGTTTTGCTTATATCAACACAATGAATTCACTTCCAGGAACTAGTCACACTCCCAGAATTCCTCAACATTCGACATTAGCGTTGGTGCCATTGCCGGTCCTTTCTCTTTCCTTCTACCGGACTGTTTTCTCAAGTTCCTTTGGTACTGTAGTGATGCTCACCAATTCGTATGCTTCAGCCAAGGCTTTTGCAGCAACCTTTCCTCTGAAGGTCCTTCCTTCTTCGTTAAGGGGGATCTTCTGATACCTGCTGCTCTTGTCATTAAAGGATTTAAAGTCAGCGTCAACAACTCTTTGGTGTCTCTCTCCATTTTCAGATTTGATGTCTTATCTCTCCAGCTTTTTCTTGTACTTTCTTTCTTGTTCATTTCGTACAGGGCCATGCTTACTTGGAGCTTGATGTTGTTTTCTTGGCTGGGGTTGTTATCAACCTCCTCTATGGCTGGGTCAGGTTGTTTTACGAATTAAGTAATTCTTGCTTCCAATAAAGAGTTTTTTTTCTGACCCCTCTATGTATTGTTTCGTTTGCGTTTATAAATCCCGTACTATATTGGTGATGTTTCTTCCTTCTGTGACAAGGTTGCGCGTCAGTCCGTATGCTAAAGCACCCCATTCAGCCTTTTTTTGCTTTGATATTTTGGAGAAAGACGAGCTGGATGTGGTGCTGCCGCATAGGGTAAGTAGGGCAGGCCGATGGTCACCTCCACCTTACAACGGCCTTCCTTTAATGTCAATGGTGTAATATCCCCAAGTTTCGGACAGGCTGTTGATGTCTGCAGTAATGAGAAAGCCGATTTCTGGAACCAAGATAACATCTTGCAAATTTGGTGATAGTAGTGGACCAGTTCTAGTTTGCTGCCTTGTTGATGATCTTGGTTTGAATGTGCTTCGCCTTCTCCATGTAGTTAATTTTGTCGCCGGCGTTCAGGTCGTTATTGTCGAGGGTCAACACTCTTTTCCTGCCTTAACGATCGATCCCTAACAGCTTTGATATTGGAGAGGTTTCTCTCTTGAAGAAGTGTTTCCTGTATGCAGCTGATGTTGATACTTTGTAAATGCAGAAAATGTTCGAACTCTGTTTCCTTGTTTTCTATTCCTTCTGCATTCTAGTATATAATGTTGATAATTGGTGTCTCTTTTGTTTAATTTTATTTTGTCAGTTAAAATGGAAACAACCACATACGGGCTCAATATAACATGCTGGTTTATATGTTTGTAAAGTTTTACCACTAAAGTAGACCAGCTTTTCGAAATTGGCACGACACAAAAATCCCACTGACAACGGGAGAATGGACGAACGCCCAGAAGAATCGACGGACGGACAATGGAAACAAATATTTTTCACACCCTTGAAAATGTGGAGTAGTTGAACGGTTATCGAAATACTTTGTTCAGTGAATGTGAACGTTATAAACATTGTAATGCATTATTATATTAATTTTACAAAAACTAGACCATTTATGTTTTAAACTGACAATTTATTATAATTAACAGCAATCCTATACTATGTTATATTTGAACATGCATTCGATTTAATACTGACCAATCAAAGGCTGAATTTGAAAAGCAAGTTGCCAAAATGCCAATACCTTTGCAAAATAGTTCACGTTTGCGAAATACAAACATTGTGTAGAATAACATTGGTAGAACAAGATCCTACTGTAATTTAAGAATAGGCTTTACAAAACATGTATACATTGTTAATTGATTAACAAAACATAAGACATGATTTCAAAATAATGGCAAAATTAAAAAAAATACAAACATTATTAAGATAAAAAAGAACGAGGAAAATGACATTTAAATGCAAACATTGCTAACATGAGTAATATAATGTGAAAATACTGACACGCAGACTCTACTTCATTGACAATGATAAAATGGGGAAATGATAATACTACTATACCATCGTCAATCGGAAAATCTGAAAAACAAAAATATTAAAATCGTACATTAATGTTTATTTATACTATATCAACAAAAGTAATGAAACAGTTCTAAAACATTTTTTTAACTTAACTATAAAGTACTCAGTTTCGTATCCAGATGGGATAATAATAAAAAGACACACACAAAAAAACTATTTCCTGGTCTCCTCAATAAAACGCCGTATGTTTAACTGAACTCTAAGAATGACGTCAGACATGGCAGTCCGCACTCGTCATCCTTGTTGATCATTTGCATCCTCATAATAAATTATAATGCTGAAAGTCAATTTTCTATCTAAATTTACAAAACAATATAGAATAAGCTATTACTAATAATTGATAAAAAATAACACGATGAAAACTTTCATTATGAAACTGAATTTTTTAATCGTTTCATGAGTTTGTGCATACGATAACAAATTCTTAATGTGTATTCATATCGGGATTACATTGAAGTCAACACTACTTTGTAAAAAGTCTCTAGCTTCAAGATGGAAACGGTAAACTAATAAAATGATCCCTTCTTTTCGACTTTTTTTCAGGCAAATAATGATGTATTCATAACAGTTCACTACAATCATTCATACTCAATATCAAGACTTCAGGATATTTACAATTTTAAAAAACAACAAATACACACATTGAAACAAACACAGTTATCAAAATATTCGCATTAGTTCAAATTATTTACGTATTGTTTGTCTAAAACATCAACTAATTACACTTCAGCTGCACCAGCAGAAGAAGAACGAAAATTATTTGCAATGAATAAGACAAAAAAAAAACCACATGTACCAGACATAAAACACACATATAAAAGACCCACCAGACCGCTTGTTAACACCGATCACAAACGAACCTATATTTTGATGGGAAGATTTAACACATAAAAATAAACTTATCAAGATTATGACGTGATACACGCATCGCTAGGAGACTCGCGTTATATTGTAACATACAAAGAAATCATATATTGTTGACGAAAAGCGGAATTCTCGGAATACAGCCTTTGGGACACCTTATGGAAAATTACAAAACTCAAATACGCAATCGATTCAATAATTATTACCTGTTACATATGAACAATGAATAAGTAGACCATAACAGGCCGGAAAGTGATACATGAGTAACCTGTATATTAGTAATTGAAGTGAACAAAATAGGTTGATCGATTTTTAGAAAAGTTTCACATATCAACTTTTTCTGAAAAAAAATGCTTTGACGAAAGAAACATTTAATATGTCGGACAACATATGCATAGTAAAAATGTTAAATAAAATAATATTGGCTACATTTGCGCAAGCCGTCAGTTTGAAAATACGCACCAATGCTTAATTGTATGTTGCACATAGTTTTAAAAATACATTTTTAAATGATATGTTTTCGTATCAATGTTAATGTTTACAACGAAGTATATTGTCCATACCTATGCCCAAGTAGCCAGGTACGTGTTGATGGTATTTTGATTAAATGTATCAGTTTATTTTAGTTTCCTTTGAAAACGCTCATGGATTAATAAACCTCTTTTGAATTCATTAAATATATTGCACAATGTTTTGAATTTGAAGAAACTTAAGATTGTCTACGTGAGTATATAGGCACACAATTTAAGGTTGTTCTCCGTCATTCACAATTATGAGCGAACCCGTGTGCTTTCTTACAGGCAATTTAAAATGAGCCTTTCTTCGCTCCCAGTGTTAATGTGTTTTACTCTCACCAATATTTCCGTATTTCCAAACATAAATGACACTTCCTTTTCCTGCTTGCTGAATGATACATTTTCCGGGTTCTCAATCATTAACGTTCCGAGGTACTCACAGTCAGCATCCGTCGTATATTTAGGATTCTCTAATACTGATCTGTATACAGAAATCAGAGAAACATTAGCCATCGGTGTTATATAATGAGTTACGCAATGGTCTGCAGGAATAGCTTCATTTGCCCGAACAAAAGGGTGGAAACAGTTTTTAACTTTCCACATTCCATTCACGATCAATCGTTTTTCTGCAGGATGAATTCGCCCATCAAATTCATCGTACACTTCAATTCCGTACGTGTAATTCATAACACGTGATGCAAAAATGTAAGGTCTCTGTCCGAAAATTACTGCGCCTTTAACAACAGCCAATCCAGCTTCTTGAGGGACCATCAGATTAATCCCTGTTAGTTCTTCTTTAAGTCTGTTTTGAACATACAGGGATTCTGCAAACCCGCCGACAAGCATAATTGTGCGAACATCTTTAATATTTTCTTGACTCATCAGGATTTTAATTTGTTTAAGAAGAGGTCCAACTGTAGCTTCAAACCAGCCGTGAACAATTGATGAATCAATGCGCAGTTTGTCAAACTTAAAAGCCTTTGTGTTTTCAGAAATATATTTTTCTTTTGATCTTTCATGTGCAATTCGAATCAGTGAAGTTGGAATACGCACAGTAGTGAGGCAATTTGTACTTGTAAGATCAGACCGCTTTTTGTTTTCGAATTCTCTGATCAACGAGTTGTAATCTTCCAGATCCGTCTTACGTAATTCTTGTAAAACGCCTTTTCCTAGAACATCTTCGAGGTATTCGAAAAACTTTTCATCGACTTTGACTCCACCCCATGCGCCTCCTGTTGGCTGGTTTATAACCCTCACGTCACCGTCCGGTTGTAGTTCATGCACGGTTATGTCGGCCGTTCCTCCTGAGAAAAAAAAGAACTAAGAATACAAGTAACAATATCACGCAAGCCTAGGTTCATGAATATAGCGATATGATACATGTAGTAGTGTCATATTTAATCGGAGCTTTTAAAAAAATAATGTTGTAGTTGATGGTAAATGTAATGTACTATTAATTAAAATTATAATAAAGTACACATTGCGTTATATTTACCTATAGAGAAAGCATTGTATGTTATTTCCGAAAATCAATTGTATACTTTAAAGAAGGATATTCAATAACATAAATCTAATAGATCTCGTTGCATCTGCAACATCTACCATTTTAATATGTAAAAGTTAAATTTTAAATTGATGAAATGAAAATAAAACATGAATTAAGTAAATCTAATGGCAATCTCAACCTGGAATAAAAACAAAACAAGTTTAGGATCGGTACCAACAGGAAGGATCTATGGGGGATGGAGTAGCAAACAAAATTTCGCCTTCAAACTGCTTTTCATCTTATTTGCATCACAAAGGAAACACGTTATCGATTAACTTCCTTTAATTAAGAGTAGATACAAGTAGTGTGTATTGAACACAAATATTTCAACGGATTTGACAAAAAAAAGTATGCATGTGTAAATGTATTAACCAAAAATACAAATCGCATCCATTTAAATACACATGTATGGATAAGTATCTAATGATATACCTCCTATGTCAACCACAATGTACTTGGACCCAATCAACTGAAGAACATCACTTCTACAGTGTCGTACACACCACAAGGCCGCAACCTCTGATTCAAACGCTAGCAGCAGCCTGTCATTGTTGATACCAGCCTGCCCAGCAAGTAAAATGAACAGATTATAAAGAATACCCGCTCCTATAATGCTTAAGCAGATTTCTTGTAAACCACGATAGTAACGGTTGCGACGTTATGACTATATTTCCCTGAAATATCGTGACAAACGTTCTCCCTTTTTGCGAAAAGAAAACTAATTACAATGTCATAAACTAGATTAGAGTATGAAATATCTCTTAAATTTATAATATTGACACTCGTTTTCGTTAATTAATGTTACCGATAGATATAAACCTGGCCGAACATTAAACGATTTAATATATTCTTGATAAACTTTTTCTTAGTAAAGCGTTTTACTTATTTCACATAGAATGTGAGAAAGGAAGAAAAAGGAAAAGAAAAATCTTTGTGAAAAATAAAAAAATGAAGATCTTTTCCCTTGATCGTAGTCTACCGATGATTTTCAGCATGGTCTTTCGGGCGAGCTTGAAGTAGCCTTGGCGTAATTAGACGGTTAAGAAACAATTCACGATCAACAACATCAAGGGAGTAGAGCAGTCAGCCTAAATGTAGATCTGATGGGAGAGGGAAGAGTAATTGAGGGGAGAAGGCAGAGGCAAATACAACACCTGCTTTATTTGAGAGGGATATGGTTTTCACTTAAGTTTGGAGGTCGCAACAACATTTGATGCTGTAAATAATGTCATCTCTTCTTGGGTACCGACATATGTATTTATTAGACGTTTTTACATATATGATCGGTTGAAAGAGAAGTGTTGCTCTAAAGAATTTATCGGATCTGTTTTCTATTGTTCAATACGAGCTTTTGCATGTAAATGACGATACTTGTGATCTGATAAGCATACACAAGTTAACGAGACTGCTGTTGTAGTTAATACCAGCGATACTTACAATGCTGACTAGGGTTTGCTAGTAGTCATGATGATGATGCTGATGATGACGATAATGATTATGATAATACAAAAAAAAAATACTATTAAAAATGTTGTAGAAGTAATAGTAATGATAATAATTGTATTTCTTAATCTTATGTAAATGTTATTGTAGTTGTGTAGTATTTGTATATAATTAATATTATTGTAAGAGGTATTGTTATTATGCGTATTTTTGTGTTTTGATCATTATCATCATCAGCAGCAAACAGCAGCCACAGCGACAACAAGACTAGCAGCAGCTGAATTGCTTTTGCATTTATTTGAAAGTACCCAAAGTTGCCAAGATTGGCTAAATTTTGTAACAAATATCGTTGAATATTGGCTTGACGATGTTAGGCCAACGAATTTTACCAACTATTTACGAACAGTTCGATAACATTGTTGGGCCAACGTCGCTCCGCGAGCAGTGATATTGAGCCAACGGCACAACAATTGGTTAACGATGACCCAATGCTAAGTTGTATGTTATCATATCATAATGTAGTATAACATATACTTCATTAACAAATACATGTACACCCATGAACAATATATATTTTAAACTTGTTTTATTTATATATTTATTCTTTATAGACAATATATATTGAAACGATGTAGTTATGAGGACGGGGATCTGTTTAACTTGATCGTATGCTGCACTGTTCGTTGATTACAACATCTTGTATCACAACATTTACAAATACATTCTGTTGAAATAATCTGCCCATCGTATATGTTGTTCCATACCCCGATGAACCAAAAGCGAATGCAAATATTCTCGATATTATTTACGGTCGGTCGTAATTTGTGTTTATTTTCTATTTTGTAATGTTTTGTCATTGTTTATTTCGATGCGGTCAAAAAAAAAGGAAACTGCAATACAATTCTTAAGCAAGATGACACCCGTCGATTGAAACCTTTTGAAAGTAAAAATTCAGCTTGAATACACTTAACGTTGTAACATTACAATACAAGACTAGATTGATTTTTTTTATATCTGTGTATGGTCTGTTTTGAACAGTATGCTTGATTAATGCATGAACGCCATTTTTGACATGTTAAACAGTGTGACCCTGTAAAATATCCTATTATGTAAAACTGCTTACTTCTTCTGCGGCCTCTCTCATGAACTGTTTGGCCGCGACATCCCATATAGCCGGTACGGTAAGAACATACAGAATGTCGCTTTCTTGAGTTCCAAGTATTTGAAGCTGAATTGCATCTAGAAGATGTTGTCTTAAGTACTTGATCGACATGGCAAAAATAGATAACGCTGGAAATGGCTTGCCTTCTATGTCTTCCACAGTCGTATACCGGGTAAGATCCTAAAGGGAATCATTTAATATCAATAACCAGACAATTGTTGCTAGTATAGCAAGTTTAAACACCAAACTTAAGAAAAGGTAAATATTTTGAAGGAGAAGTTAAGATAAATATTTAATTTTGTTAACAATTAACATACACAGTTAAATAAGTGCTTAGTTGGAAATTAAAAATGCGCCGCTCAAGGACTCATTTGTATGTTTTAAGCTCCATTAACACTCAAAATCAACGAATATTTCGTAATCTATTTAATAACAAAATTAACTCATAAAAGATCAGTGTTCCTTATAGCAATAGCCAAAGTTTCAACGCAATATGTGTTCTGGTAACATAGATTTAACAAGATACAAAATGTTCTTTTTTATTTTGTGTGGTACAATATATTCAACACATGATCATGTACCAATTTAGTGTTCATGTATCGTATAAATAGATATCGTTGCGGGAAATTAAAAATGGAAATATTGTACCACAAAGAGTAAAACAGAGCATATTGCATCTTCTTGAATCTGTGTTTCCAGACTACATCTAGCGTTGAAAGTTTGGCTTTTGCTAAAAGGAACACTAAGTTTTATGGGTTAACTTTATTTTACGAAATATTTTACGAAATGTTCGTTGATTTTGAGTATAAATGGGTTTTAACAGACAATTACTCACTGTATGTTACCTTATTGTCATGTAGAATCATTTTAAAACGTCTAAACAATCTCCAACCACCATGAACGTTTTCTTCTATCAGACGGGCAAATTCGTCTTCAGCTTTAAACCCAAATGAGTGAAACTGTCCTTGCGGGTCTAGAAGAACGGTTGTCGGTGTTTTCAGTGAATTTAGACTTGCGGAAGGGTCGTTAGAACGCCAGGTGTCATTGGCCTTAATATTCTGTTCGTTGTACTCATATGAGTAAGCATAACCACTGTATGTTGTACCAAAGTCAAATGCAGCAACGACTGGAAACCTCTTGTTTGAAAGCTTTGCTTTTGTGATCATAGTTTTCTTGGAAATCACGTTTGGTGGAAGCATATGTTTGCCCTGTGTAAAATATTGTGTAATACTACTACAACTTCTAATAACAATAAAAAATATAAAAAAATAAAATAATAATAATAATAATACTTCTAATACTAATACTAATACTTATACTTTTACCACCACTACTACTACTACTACCACTACTACTACTAATAATAATAATAATACTACTACTACATCTACTTCTACTACTACTACTACTACTACTACTACTACTACTACTACTACTACTACTACTACTTCTACTACTACTACTACTACTACTACTTCTTCTACTTCTCCTACTTCTCCTACTACTACTACTACATCATCATCATAGAAATAGAGGTTAAATAGAAATGAATGCTTATGATATATTGTCAAAACGGGTACTTAACATATTGTCAAACCATGGACTTAAAACAGAATCTTATTACCTTAGCTCGAGTATTGTTGGTAGATACAGCTTTATGTCCAAACATCAAGGCTCCTTTTACAACCGTCCATTTGTCTGCACCCGGCGCTAAAACATTTATCCCAGGTAGCTTCGTTTTCAACTGGTTTTGAACAAACGTGGAATCAGCAATACCACCAACAAGTAACACTGATCCAATTTCCTCATGATTTGTTTTTACCAAAAGAGCTTGGATATGTTTCACAAGACGTGTAATTCCATCTTCAAGCCATTGTAATAAATCCGAAGTATCGATTCGCACCTTGTCTTCCTGTATGGAAGGGGCATGGCGTTTTTGTTTAGTTCTACCGATTGCGATTAGCTGTGCAGGTAGTCGCAACCGAATGTTAGGCTTTTCCAATAGCCCATCAACGTTTCCTTTTTTAGCCAGATCATCGATAAATTCCAGATATGACACTTCATCGTGTTGACGAAATTCATGTAAACTCTCTTTTCCTAAAATTCGATCCACGTGTTGTAAAAAATACTGTTCCACCAAAATACCGTCAGATGATTCGCTACATACGTTTTCTACGTTGCCATCGGATGATGTCTCAACTACCGTGATATTAATGACGTCACCTAGTGTACAAAGAGAACAATAAATGTGTGTGTAATTAAAATATAGTAGTGTTTAATACGAACAATTCACTGAAACTAACACTGTTTATAATCGCTCTGACGACTGCACCAATAAGAAAATATCTCATTTAACACATTGATGTGGCCATCAATTATAGCTTTACCTACTTTCGTGATTGATAACGATATATCTGTGCCCAGGGCATTGTAGTATTCGACCCTCCTTGACAGCATTGATACACCATATGGCTGCAGCCTCAGATTCAAACGCCAAGTCAACTGCATCTTCATCGATACCAGCCTATAGGATCAAATTGTTATATTTTGCTGACCACATGATTTTACCACGACAGTTTTCTGGGGATTTTACATATAATTGTTGACGAAGATTACCAGAAGACAATTTCTTTACAATGAAGGTTCTTGAAAATTGCTAAGTAATTGGTATTGAATAATGTGAATTTAATACCGATCAAAAGTCGAAAGCGTAGCCGCGCCAGTGACAAAAATCAACCGGGTATTGGTTATTCAAATGTAAGAAAATAACGAGCAAGGAACGAACGGTCGCATTCATAGCTAGGTGCGAATATCGAGCTGGATATTGGCTTTTCTACTACTGCACATATCAAGCCATTGTCGAATAGCCGGATGTTTGTTGGATATTTAAATTTTAGCAAAAACGGAAGAGTACCAACATAGGTATTGGGTAACCAAGATTAGCGAATATCTTCTCAGTCTCATCTGGGTATTGAGTAGCGAATATCGAGCCAGCAAATATCGACCCAAAGTATAATGTCCAACTGGGTAGTGGGCATTTTAAACGTGAGCGAATATCGAAGCAATACCAAATACCCAGCTGTGAAATATGTATTCAGACGTTAGGAAATATAAAGATAAGATCGAGAATCCAGCTTGGAATTATAAGATATTCAAACGTAAGCGAATATCGAGCAGATTGACGAATACCAAGTACATGTTCTCGAGCTTAGGTCGAATTCACAGGTGGGTATTGGGTATTCCAACTATAGCGAGTATCGAGCCAAGTGAAACTTGGGTATTGTGTATTTGACATTTAGAACATCGCAACGGGAACTAATACCTGGCTGTGTATTGGGTATTCGAACTATTGCGAATGGTGATCAAAAGACGAATACTCATCAGTATTTGGCTATAAGAACCTAAGCAAATATCGACCCAGTGACAAAAAAACAGCTGATTATTGGGTTTTCAAACAATTTAAAACATCGGGCAAAGATCAGCTTCCCAGCTGGACAATGGATATTAAAACTTTGGAAATATCGAGCCTAGATCGGATACGCAGCTAGGTATTTGTCGTTCACACATAAGATAATATCGAGCTGAGGTCGACTTGTCATTTTAGCACTGTATATTTAAACTTCAGCGAATATCGAGCATCGGTCAAATACCCAGCTGGGCATTGCGTATTCAAACTATTGCTTATATCGAGCCATGTTCGAATACTCAGCTTGATATTGGGAATTTCAACGTAAGTGAATATCGAGATAAATTAAAATACCCACATCTCGGTATTCTAGCTTGGTACTGTAATCAGAATATCGAGACAGGAACGAATACCAAGCTGGGTATCGGCTATTTGAACTAAAGCGGATATCGAGCCAAGGTCAAATATATAGCTGGGAATGTTTTTGAACTTTAGCTAATTTTACACCCGACGGATACTGGTTATTTGCACTTTGAAATTATCGAACCAAAGGTTAATAATCTACAGCGGATATTAAGCTAGGGGCGAATAGACAGCTTGTTATTGGGTGTTTTAGCTATTGCGAATATCGAGCCAATGACAAATAGCCAGCTGGGTATAGTCCTAATCAATTTAATGTATATTTGATCTTGGCGACAGCAAATTGAGACGGTGCCAGCTGTAAGGCATTTATTAAACGAAAAACGAATGACGTAAAAGGGTTAAGTATGATTCAATATTTTCTCAAATGACTCATTTGATGGTTATTTTAAAGTTGGACCCATTTCTGTAGAATGTTTTATCAAAGTTAAGGAAGTTGTTTATAAATCAAAAAACATGCTTCTGTTTCACATTTTAAATTTACTTTTCAAACAAGCAATTTACAGAAAATATGTTTATCAACATTTTACATAAGCATTAACTTAATGCAAACGAATCAAATTAACATGCGCAACATTTTATGAACCACACAATATTTTGATAAGTGCATAATAAGTTTTGCGCAATTATTTTACAGACGAAGTGACTAAAACTAGTAAATTTGTCGAAATAGGCGAGGCAATTTCAAATTGATTTGAATAAACGATAATGATGTTTTAAGTATTTTGCTTCTCTAACGGATTGAATCGCCTTTGTGTCGATGTAAGGGTTATTAGTTTTTGTATCTTACCATTAAAAATTAAAACAATTTTGAGTAAGAGTAACAATTTTCATTATTGTATTTATTTATGAGATATTCAAAAGCTGCGTAGCAAACGTTTTTTAATTACATTTCTGGATGACGTTTTAAGCATGTGCTTTGTCTGTATTGTTTATAAATAATATATATACACTATTTTGACGACGTACAAATGAATAATGTAATGTAAAATATTATAACAAGTTTAAACTAATAACGAGTCAAGGATGAATACCCAGCTGGGTATTGGGCGTTATATTTTTAGAAAATATCGATCAAGAGACAATTACCCATCTGGGTAATGGGTATTCGAATGTTAGTGAATATCGAATATGGGTATTCGTCCTTCGCTCGAGATACTCGCTTAAGTTCGAATACCCGATACCCAGATAGGCATTCGACTTTGGTTTGGTTTTGAATTTCTTTTACCATTGCACATCACATAGCCATGTTCACTGAAGTTTGGCGTACTTTATCCTTTGTTTGATTGTTAAACATGTAATGCCATATCGTTAAATGAATAGGTCGAACAAGTGCTTTTTATTGTTAAGGACTAGCTGTATAACAATGACATTCCTTCAGACAACGTCTTAAAATTCATTGTTGTATCCCAAAAAATAAACCCATATAAATTAGATTTCCTTATAAATTACATTATATGATAGTTTTGTCGCGAATAATAAACTGGATCGTGTTACATTCTATTATAAAAATATAATGAAATGATTTTCTTCGTTGGTATAGCAACACCGTTTAGCAGAAATTGGTGTGAACAATGGCTTCGTATGCGTAACTACTTTTTTTTTGTTTTACACATGATAACTTATATTGTGTAAGAATATAAGAAATGTTAATGTGAAAAGGTGTTATGTGTTTTACTAGGACGGAATTCAAGTTAATTAATGATTAGTTAATTCTTAAACTAAAATATGTGTTAATGTGCAGGAGCTTTGATTAATATGTGTATTTAAAAAAAATGTGAGTAGCTAAAAAAAAACACAAAAAAACATGGCCTTTTTTCATGACAAAGGCCAACTTAGTCACCTGGCAAACTTTTAAATAAAACTCATTTTCGGTTAAGTTAGCTGTATAAACTTAAAACCTGTGACGATTCACAATACTCAATTTCATGTACAATTCGTAGGTTTTGAGCTATATTAACTCACCTTTACAGCAGCCTCCAATGTGGAATGTTTGCCAATTTCCCCCCATGCATCAGGTACGGTGATAATGGAAAAGACAGATGACTCATCAAAGATGCTTGACATGACATCTTTAATATGCTTCATAAAACGTCCGTGTAAATATTTGATGGCCATTGCGTAGATGGTAAGTGCAGAGTAGGTCCGTCCTTCGCAGTCGTGTACAGTGGACTACAGTGGAGATGCATAATGGTGTATTCCCATGAGAACATTGAATGTCCTACAGTTTTTTCATAATTATAATTAAGACGCTATAACGTTATTATACATATATTACAAAAATAAGTTTATTATTTCAAAATAATTTATGAAATGACCTTTATACTAAACTATAACAACAGTATTTTTGTATAAATAAACACACTAAGTAGTTTGATTAGCGAGCGTGGACAATGTATAATAATAATAGTAATAATAATAATAATAATAATAATAATAATAATAATAATAATAATAATAATAATATTAATAATANTATAGCTTCATGCTTTTAGTTATATGCTTTCTAGTGAAAATTAGACCAATAGCTGTTTAGCAATCCTAGCTCAATTTGCATCGAATGCTGCACATAGTTAATCTTTTAGATGTATTAATCTACTCACTTGACTTTATCAAGATTACTATATAATCTTGATAATTCTAGTATGACCATACATATATAGAAACTTGCACAACTTTAATCCAAACGGTGCACGCGATACGGTTTTCCAAACTTTAAAACCAGTAACTATGCTTTTATCTACACCCAGAGTTCATGATATACATCTTGATAAAGGTCATGTATCGAATGGCAGGAAGTTTACTGTGAACGTAAACCACGTCGATTATGAGCACGAATACTGATGTAATCCAACGGCTTTTTGAGGTACATGTTTAAGATAATGTTGTATTCTTTTATCGCTGTACCATTTTGAAGTATGTTACCTTTGCGTCTTTTATTTCCGTTTTAAAGCGTTTGAAGAGTCTCCAACCGACTTCTTGATTGCCATCCGCATAGTGCTCTTCTGCTTGTCTTCCAAAAGCGTAAAACTGCCCATGTTTATCTACCAAAACACTTGTTGGTTGTCTACTGTTATCCATTTCTGTATCAGTGTACATTTGGGTTGGTTTGTTTCGGAATGAATAGGCGAACCGGGACTCTGTCGCACCTATATGCAATACTGCCACGACGTAACCCATAGCGTTTGCCCTGTGAGTACATTGGTAATAAAGATAAGAAATGTTTCAATACATGTATTATTTCGTACTTAGTTTAATTTGCTTCATAATGGTAGGCCTTTCTTTAATATTTCATTAACATTGACATGACTATAAAAAAGCAGGACTTATGATTATGAAAATTAAAACATACATTTGATAAAAAATTTCAAAACACTTAACATAAGTGGGATTTCCATTTGTTAATGACCATTGACATCTTATAATTGTTAATATCAGACATATTTAAATAACTTATTAAAAAAAATAACAAAAGAAAATCGTGATACACCACAATTGTTTGCTGAAACATTATTCACTACAAAACGCAAGGTTGTCATTTTTCTGTATCTTGAGATAGCTTACAACATTATTTTGAACTAAGATTTTGGATGTAGATTTTAGAAGAAAACAAACTACGCATGGAACACTAGATTTTCTAGCTATCTAATCGGGCTGTGTAAGATCAATTTCAAATAAACATCGCATGATAAAAGCACTGCATTAAGTTACGTCTAAAATTTGAACTATTGCAATTTGGAACTTTAATATTTATCGCGTATATTTAACAAGAGAATATCTGTGCACGTGTATTTTTTATAATCAAATCAGATGTCTACATGTTACAGCAGTATTGAGCTGTAATTGTCATGTGGACAAGGTTATTTCGTTTGAATATTTTTTTTTATAGAACATTGCTGGTCACATAAAGCAAAACAAAGGCGGCAATATAATAAAAAGGTAATACATTTAACAAATAATATTTCTCACAGATATGAGTATAAACATGATAATATAAAAAAAGGTGTTTCCTATTCGTACTGATGAGCTATATATTGCACCTTCAAAATTACTTTTCGCATTTTATTAGCTCTAAACTAGCGTGGTCACTAAGTTTTCGCGTACAGGATAATAAACAAGGATCACGAGATGGCGATTGTTTAGTGTATAGTTTGTGTTTAAATCATTAAAACGGTTACCAAATATATGTGTTATGTGTTCCACGCGTAAACAACATAAATGTACTTACGTGAACAACACATTAACTGAAATTCCTGATTTAATCTAGTTTCGTTTTAGCAGTGCACAGTGTATTACATATTCGACTCAAAAGAAAAATCAGCCTGTCGGTAAGATCAATACACACAGTGTCAGATAAACATTAACGTTATGCGTCTCGCTTTAAAGTTAAGGATTGTGTGTTCTACCTTGTATTGAACAGAATTATCCATGCGATATCCGAACTGAAGTGGTAATTCTAACCCTAGCGTGTGTATGTACTTGAAATATGTGCTACGCGTGCTTAATAGAGTGGGTTCTATTTTTGTAAAAGGTTCAAGCCCCACACAGCGTATATATGTTTGATTAACATAAGCATTTTTGTTCCTTTAGAACATATGCACATGCATGCTCTATTGTACATCAGATTAAATATTCCAAGCTTCAAAGACCATGCATGGAATTCTCAAGAAGCACATCAATCTAGCAGACTGCCTACGGATCATTAAAACCATTTGAAAATGGACTTTTAGAATTCAATTAACCGTTTTTTTAGAGTTAATATCAGAAGGAATCTCAGTTAACAGGTTAACGGAAATTCTTATTGTCAACGTACACAATATAGGGTGGACTTGTTTTAAGTCTGACATTGCGTTATGTTGTATTGTTAAAAGCTGTGCATGGACCTGCAAAAGGTGGTTTCTACATTATTTATTTCATGTGGGTGTGTGTTTTTGTACTCGCGTGTCTTCTCTGGTACATTAGTTGTGTCTCGAAGATTGGCAATTGAATTCTTGCCTTTTATAAATGGCCACCTTCTATTAAAACGTTTCTTTCCCTCTGGTGCAGCTGCAAATTCACAAAGTATACATCGTGTTATTCTTTCATTATCGCAGATGGGTTTTTACCGGGACCGAAGCAGATTAGGCTTACAAGTGCGGTGGAAAAAAACTACAGGCGTATAAGTGTTGATCGGTAGTGCTAAGATTGTACAAATCAATAACATGCAATGTTCACGTACTACTTAAATTGAAAACTGCCGTTTAGATATATTGGCTTTCAGTTTAATAATAATAATACATTGATTCAGTGGAAAATTATATTAAAACTAGTAAAAATAATAATAAATATTAAATCAATACTTTTATATTTAAAAAAAGACGTTTCTAAAACTGGCTAATGCAGATGCTTTAAACAACTTTTAAGGTTTGCTCTCCATCAAGCTTTTATAAAACTATCTATCTTCAACAAATCATATTTTCCTAACATTCTACCGGAATTCCATGTCTGACAATAATGTCCATTATTTTGTGCTGGTTCGGTATCTATTCTCGCTTTACCTTTCAGTAGGGAATTTGAAAGGCCATTTGTGTAAGTCAATTTTACATAATAGTCAATGAACGTGGAGCTTAGATTTAAGTAAATTTAACATTATAGTCAATGCACGTGGAGCTTAGTTTTAAGTTAATTTAACATAATAGTCAATGGACGTGGAGCTTAGTTTTAAGTAAATTTAACATAAAAACCAATAAACGTGGAGCTTAGCCGTAATGTGTATGATGACCATCAGAATATTTATTTAATTACCAAGTACTTCAGAGTCATTGCTAGTAAGTTTGGTTAAGTGTTGTTGCTTTCGGGGAACGTATTCAGTTTTCGAAATGTGTTCTTATTTAATGCACGATATTCCAAACAAATTCATCCTGATTCCCTACACGTTTTGGCTACTCTTGGGTTTGTAAAGCAGCCAAGACATCTTCTGCCAATATTTTCAGATTCTATCAAACTACGGCAATGTTTCGTCATTCGTAATTTGATTGCAGTAATTGTTGCGTTGGATGAAACATTGAACCCAATAAAGTCCAAGTTTAATTTACTTTAAATTGTCCGTATCGGGTTATAACTATTTCACCGGCACTGTGTAAAGAATGTCACGTATTGTTTACACTTATTTTCTTTCATAAACCTGTCGTAAACAGATCAAGTTTAAGCACAGTCTGCTCAGGCCTGAAATATAATCCTACTTATACGATAACCCAGTTACATGCAGCAATACTCTCAGTGTATACTTCAACCGCTCGTTGCAAATACTGCTAAATGTGCGTCACAAAAGCGTACACAATGATACATTTTTTTAATTAGATATTTGTAATATATTTTCCTCGTGTGATATAGTTAATTACTAATTCAAAGTTGTTTTGATTATAATAGTGACGTATTGAGCGTCGAAAATAGGAATAGAAGAGTGAACACTTGTGTCACATTGTTTTGCATGAGTGGCATCTACTGTTCAATTGACTACAACTTAACATCACAATCTTCAAATGCATATAATATATTATGTATATTCTTGGCTTGGATTGCGCTTTAGTTTAAGAGTAAATAAGGGAAAAAACAAATAGCGATTTATTTGCACAGTTTTCAATCAAAATTCAAAAAGGATCTCACACAATCGGAATTATAAACAGAGATATTTTAATATGTGTGTTGAGCCTGATATACTATAAAACGATAGGGCAGTAACCTGTTTTTCTGTTTATCATACCTTACCTCACCCTTTTTTAAATAAATAATAATATATATTCACTACGACTCTGCATTTGTATCGGTAATGAATATGTTTTATGACGTGTTTTAAGTGTATATCATGACGTCATGAACGCATGCAATTCTTATTTAAAAAATGCGTTATTTTCATACGCTGTTATTGTTGCTATTTGTGTCCTTAATGTAAAACATCTTGGTATAAGATTGTTTGTTAGGTTTAATCTTATTCATTTCTACAAGAAATGATGGCTGCATACTTGATTCCGAGTGATATGATAAACCTCTAAACATTGACTGATGAAAACCTCTACTGACCTAATATAAATATTATATGAGGCATCTTTGTATGAGGTCGAGTTAAGCGTAAGATGATTTTCAGATCGAGACACATTTCATGTTCCGATTTTCAAAGTGCTATGAGGTATACAATTTGCAAATGCGCTCAATTAACATAAGTATGCATTTATGGCTCTGCTCTAAAGCCATGTTCGCTATGAATACACTATCTTGTCAAGCCAACTAAATGCATTCACATTTGTAATAAACTAGGTCAAAAAGCTTGTGTTTTGATCGTTGAGAAATACTTATAATGTGATTCGTATTGAATTTAACAGGAAGTTAAAGAGCGCTCTCTTTTATTTGCAAGTGGTTTGTAAATACATATGTGCGCTTATAAATAGATAAGTAGATATGTTGACAGACGACAGGCGTGTCAGTAACAAGAACATCAACACTGGTAAAAGACATATTAACGCGGATGAAGCGACATTTAACATGCAGTATAATTTTCGCGCGTGTAATACATGAGTAAGTTATATCGCGAGCATATATTACTAACATCTCACTTACATCTTTTGATTTTGCTGTTATGGCCGGGTCCGATTGATCAAGAGTTTAGTTGTTTTCCGTCATATGACATACATGTACTTGTTTTCTTTCATCGATATTGCACTGTTCCGCGGAAAAGTTTACCAGAATAATCGAGTTGTACTATTGTATACTAACCTGCGTCTGAGGAGTGGAGAATAGTTATTTCACACCGATAGTGTAACAGTGACCATGACATTGAACCGATTGGCCCCATATGCAGTCCCTATTAAGGTCTGCACGTAAGCTACATTCACGATTTACTGATAGTTATTATTTGAATACAGTACATGAGTAAGTTTTGACAAAATACAGCAGTGGATAATGACATCACCTAACTGAACAGACTGAATTTAAATTTCATGTTCATACGAGTAAATCCATAAAGGGAAAGTGCAAGCTTGGTATATGTATTATTAATTTGTATTCGTGTAAATTTTCAACTTTTGGCAATTTACACCGAATATCTTTTGCTAAAACCTATTCTTATTTTAATATCAACTACCCTTAGATGTTAGTTTGAACATAATCAATGGTTGAGGAAATGATGAATATAATTTTTAAGATATATTATACACAGTAAAAACAAATGCAATTCTTATAAATTCGAAGTTAAATTACACATGTTTGATGAATAACGGGAATTCGTACACTATATTGTACAACACAAACTTTGTAAATGTTTATGGATTGAAACATGATGAGTCATCTTACAAGATTTGTGTTTATACAAACGTAAACGTTGGCTCCTAGCATAATGCACCGTAATGCGCGAAAGGATAAACTATGATACATTATTTCTTTAAGTAAACTTTGGTGACATAAGTGTTTTCTTTTAAAGTTTCAATCCAATCCAATTCCAATTAAACATTGTTATATGGCGATACCTCTTTTGACTTAGAAACAAAAGATAAAAAAGTTGATGCCATTAAAAAAATAAATATTTGTTGTATAGGTCTGCTTCAGAATGTTTCTGATACTTTTTTCATAACGTACTAATTCTTTCAATTATTCCATCTAAACGTTAGGTAATTTTCTAACTGCATATGTCCATTGTAACTAGTATCGACTACCAATTAATCATTATGTTACTTGAACCAATTATGTTTACTATGAAACAAACCCAGCACGTGCTTAGGAGAATAACTCTTAATAACTAGGTCGGTCGTTTTTAGCCGCTTCAAACATGTATTTAACCTACTGTAATGTTGTATGTCTAGGTAATTATGCACATGCTCGTTTGCAATAAGAATATCTAAACAAAACGACATTTTTGTAAGACTACTGAGAAATACTATTTACATTACATTTTGTAACTAAAGGAGATAAACGAAAGCACAGATTTATTTAAAATCAACACATTCTTACATATAAAATAGAGTTCAACTAAGTATTTCTTCTTACATATATTCACTAAGTACTGAAGTGTACACGTCGAACTTCCCATATGTTTTGAGTGTAGGCATCCTGTAAGTTTGAGTTTCCCGTTTGTTATCTTTTGACTCACGTGTATATTTGTTGTGGATCTGACCGGTATTAATGTCATGTGCTTCATGAATGGTAAGTAAGACAAAGGAGTATAGTTAATGCACGTAATATTATTCGAGCAAAACAAAGGTTGTCTCACCTAAATATTCGCATAATTATGCTGACTATCTCTTGAAAATGTTCATGTTTTAGTTACCCTTAGAGTTATCTGAAGAGTATAAAGGGATTCATACCACGATTAAACATATTCTGAAAACGTGAAGACAATTCTCGTCAATTAATATAGTAATTATAAAACACAATAAACATTATGAGGAGAGGAATTCCAGTAATAGTTAGTTTGTAGAACACGATAGGGAGCCTTCATCAAACAAAACAATACTGATTAATGTCAAAATCAAGTTGCTAAATTTATCTGTGAACACAATCATGTTACGCTCTGAGCCCTGTTATTATACCAATGATGGCAATAGATTCAATTTGCGGTATCCCTTCAAAAGAAGCTATCTGGGAAACCAAAATATATAAATAGTAAAACCATGGAAAAACTACTTAATGGAACACGTGTTTTGATTTACATTTCATTGAGCAAACGGGAGCACTGTTAATTGAATAAACTGTGTACATTTCATTTTTGTATTATGACAATATGAATAGTTTCTAACGGATTAGGAGCGTCTAGTTTAGCTGAACAATCTAAACAAAAAGGTACTTCCGAACGATGGATGCTCTTTCATTAACGAAACACCATGAAGGTAAAATTTGAGGTGAAGTGAGTTATGGACTTTATTCGGATCTCAACTTTTTACAAATTATATGAACTTGGGTCGCATGATAATTTGCATTTTGACAAAATATTTAAGGTCGCTCTAATTTGAATTACGTTGAATAAGAACAGCAATATTTGTACCTTATTCAAAAACGCAGAAAAGTATTATTCTTTAAATTCCGAAAAAAACAACAACCTATAACGCAATTAATCAACGTGTAACGTGTTTTTTTATGCACTACAGTTTGATGAATACTAAAATATAACTATTATATAGGTATATATGTATGTACTTTGCATTGTTTATGAGTCAGTTAGTTCGGTTGTAGTGTTTCTAGCTTGAATTCTCATATATATCTATCCAAAAGTGGATCATATTTGGAGTATTTAATTATTTTGTGTATGTTCATTCTTAGTTTTAGATAATTGGTTGAAACGACTTAAATACACATTCTCTTTGCTAATGGGCGTGTCAAACACATAGAAAGCGATAAATCCCTTGAAATCGAAATTCGAATTTATTCCATACTAATTATGCAAATTGCAGCTTTATTCGTCTGTGTAAAGTTATCAGAAGAGCAGAAAAGCATATGACAAAAGCAAAGCAGAATCATTCAAATAGAGAGGCGGAATAGGTGCACCATACATTCAAAATTTTAGCATATCATAAAAAAAACATAACAACGTCAATAGAAGAACACATGTAGAAGAAAAAGCAGATAAACGCCTGGAAAATAATTACATTTGATTGGTGTATATCAGCATACATCTAAATAAATAAAACAGTACCAGAACAACGTCAGCTGAATAACTTCTTAGAAGAACAACTGAACAGCACACTGCGAATAGCAACATTTTTAAATCTGCAACATCAAACAATGCAGAATGTTTGCTTTGCACCAAGAATTATGTTACAAACCTTCAGACTTTGCAAAACAAGAATCGTTGTTTTGTTTTTGAATTTGCAAAGAAACACATGGACGGGCATAGTATAGCAATTATTATATGATGGAGGACACAAAACAATAATTTTCATATTTTTTTATGTGTTTATTGATTTAAAATGTTGAATGGTATTGGTAATAACCCATTTTCTAAATATAGAGCAAACACGATGCACACGACTAAAAAGTTGGGGTAATTGTAATACGAAATGCACTAACAAAACCAATAACTAAATAAATAGAATGCATACATAAAATATATATGAAATCAAAAGTTATCAAACAAAACTTTGATGTTATACCGCAGAGACATTGTTTTCTTTATCAAAACGAACGATAAAAGTAGGATCGCCAATTTTACCTTTTAGTTCATTTCCACATACTTGTTTATGTACGTATGCATTTATGTTCGATATACATCACCATTATTATCCCCATCCGTAGGCGGAGGGATATTGTTTTGGCGTTGCTCGTCCGTACGTGTTCTTTCGTCCTTTCGTCCGGAACACTTGTGTGTCCGTAGCCATATCTTGGGACTTTTTGGGCCGATTTCATTTATACTTGGTAGAATTGTATCTAATGGATCATCCTGATGCACGTCAAATGTCGTGTCAATCCATTTAAAAATACAAAAGACTAATGGCCCATTTTGACTTGAAACTAGCACAAGTGTGCGTCAAGAGAAACATCTTGGAACTGCTTAGGCAGATTTAATTGAAACTTAATATAAATGTATATATGGTTAAGAGGATGATAAAATATCAAAAACGGAGTTAAGGCCATTTTTAACTTGAACTTACCCTTTTTATACACGATTGTTTTCTGTCTGCAGATGTAAATCCAATAACACAGCCATGAAACGCACCCCATTTGTTTTGAATCATCTATGGCGGAGTCATATGCAATACACATAACCCTAGAGGCAAGTTCAACGTTACACGTTAAGGTCAAAGATCACACCATTTATGAAATCTTCATACTTTAATCATACTTACTATGCATAAAGGGATTCTGTAATAACTTCTCCATTATATGACTGTGTGTAACATGTAAGACTAAGGTCTCTAGGGTCAAGCTCAATGTCACATACAGAGGTCAAAGGTTACACATTTTGATTAAATATGCCTTATTGTGTTAGAATTCTACCATACATAAAGGGATTTTCAAATGCCCTGAATTGTTCGATGTTAACAGACAGTGAGGTACATGCACGGCAAATGTCCCTATGGCAAAGGTTAAGGTCACACACATTTCGTTTCACACCGCCTTTTAAAAGCAGAGTTATCACCATTATTTCATAAAAAATATAGTTTTGTAAGCTTTTTATATTTTGCGGGATATATAAATTCAATTTGCTTGTTTTTACTTTATATTCACCATTCGTGTATAATAATGTTCTTTTTACCTTCATCAAACTTAACAGAAAAAAAAGATTATTACAATTGTTTAACAAGGCTTGCTAACGAAAACATACAGTGTGTTTAATAAGTTTTGACAAAATACAGCAGTGGATAAGGACATCACCTAACTAAACAGACTGAATTTACATTTCATGTTCATACGAGTAAATCCATAAAGCCATACAGGGAAAGTACACGCTTGGTATATGTATTATTAATTTGTTGTTGTTGATAATTGTTCGTTTTTAAGTTAACCTTTGAAGTTGAACGTTCTGTTAAGAAGTAGACATAGTTTTCAACATATGTACTGTGCTTTCGTTGCTATTCATAAATCAATTAACATGTTGAACGCAACCAGTTGATATTGAATAAAACAACTACCAAGTAATAAAACATCCTTTTATCGAAACAGTACTAAGAGTAGACAATACACTTGAAAATGAACTCGACGTCAATCAAGTTAGATAACGAATTGGATGAATCCATAACACTACACTCGTAAAACGACGCACTTTCGATTTACGTCTGGATAGTATTGTGATGCAGCCATATTTGCTTTGTGACAGATTATTTATGTGTAACATTATACAATCGTTCTAAGTAAGTAGTACTGTGAATATATATTGTGAATATACATATTCGATCTGAATATTGTTCTATTTATTATTTGATATCTTAACATAGTATAATGTCTGTGCTTTTTTTTACTTACTTTCGATTTGCGTTTCTTTCAGTGACCGATTACTAATAGAGGATGTCGAAATATTTACATTAGCGCACAGTGCCTACCGGAAAAATGACAGAATACGTCAAAACTGATAATGGATCGGCTATAACAGTGGTTAGACTTCCCAAGACACTATCCGGAACGAAAACTGGGCTTGACATATTACGTCTAGTGCCTTTATTCGCAGATAGCTTAATGTACGTGAAAAAGGATGGTTGCCATACGGAAGTGTATTTTCTACCGGATGTTCCTGATATGATCAGGCAAATGAAGGAAAGCGGACTTTTTAAGCGAAATGATATCTTTAAAAGTATAATGTCAAATGAGCTGATCGTATGGTGTGAATGTGGAGGCAAATATCTTACTGCACATAAATCAAGTGATAATTCTCAAAAATTCAAACGTCTCCATGAATACGTAAACAATTCCAAACTAAGATTTGTAAGCTATATGGAGTTGGAAGAACTGCATGAAACGAATTACAAAGAGATGCCTGTAATCACAGTAAAGACGAAAGTACTAGTTATACAAACTTCAGAGATATACCCATTCGACTCGTCTAGATACGTATTCCCTAAAAATGGAAATATAAATCAAGAAATACTGAATGCACAAAAAGCCGCAATAGTCCCATCATGTTCGAATTCATCAAAGTGGACTGATATAACCATGCAGTTATGCCCTACACCAGGCACCTTCTCAAACTTTGGAGCGTGTTCCAGCATTCCTTCAGCTAACCACATTGCGAGTCTTCAGTCAGCAAAACTTAGATCCAACGAATCCGTTCCTGCTGCCCAAATTCTACACACTTCATCGCCTCCATTGGTACGAAAGCCTCCCAGGTATCCAAAATACAGCACAGAACCAAGTAGGTCTCGGACATATTCCAGATGGCCACACACAAACCCTTCTGCTGAGGACTGTGTATTAGCTGGTTTCTTTTATACAGGTAAGATATGTGTACGTAAATGTACGCTTATACAATAGCAGATGAGGATCATGTTCGTGAAATATTTTAGTTATCAGGGGACCAAAAGGGTCATAGGTCGTTCACCTGTGTAATGTAGCGAACCGAGGCGCATGATTTGAACAATCGTTGAAAATGACCTCAGTCTGATGTTGTATACCAAATATATTTTTATATTGGGCTGCATGTAATTTATTACATAACAATTCACCCTATCACCCTCAGACAGACCAATTTTGACCTGGCCTTGTTGTTTCAGAGAAAATGTTTAAAGCTATTGTGGCGCGGCTAGTTTTGACCCACAGACATACGCTTAAAACACACTTTGAAGATGACTATTATAATATATAACAGACCAAATAGTAAACCTTCACTTTTGCTGGTTCATAATATATTTTGTTTTAAGTAAAGTACTATGCACGTCGTTCGTTATTAAGCATGTCACCACAGTGTTGACCACAGAGGCATGATTTTAACGTTGTACAGAACAACTATGTGATGTTCTTACCACCTATCAAAGTCCTTAAATGTGTGGTTTCAGAGAAGATTCTTTAGTGATTTACTATTACAAGTATAACTCAATCATGCGATCGCTGGGACATTACCAGAATTGATCACAGGGGTCATTATTTGTACAAAATGTGTTGGGGACCACTATACGATGTTAAACACCATATAATAAACCTCTGACCAGTTTGGATTCAGAGGAGATTTTTTGAAGTTGTTTAATAGTCTAGTCTTTGTGAGTCATGTTAACACTAGGCCGCATAGCATTAATTAAAACATTATGTGTTAAGAAATTCTATCAGTTGTTACATACCTTATATTAAAGCTATGGGACTTGCGATTTCCGGGAGTTTATTTTTATAATTATTTACTAAATAGGTCTTCATAAATTATGTGACCTCCTAGGCGTGGCAAGTCTTGACTCAAAGGTCATGATTGAAACAAAATTAAGTAGAGAACACCTGATGCTAACCAAATATGAAACCCCTGACCCTTACAATTTTAGAAAATACTGTTTCTAAATAAATTAAAATAATAAATAAAAATTATTTTACGTCATAGTGTGAAGCCTGGGTCGTTGACAGCCTTGACCCTCGGTGGATTGTACATTTAGTAAAGAAGCTCTGTACGATGTAACTCTAGAAATATAATAATCTGTCCATTGTGTATATATAAAACAACATTTTAAAAGGTATTTACAATTGACGTCTTTATAAATCATTTTACGGATAGGGCGTGATCAGTTTAGACTCCATGGGTATGTTTTACAAAAAGTTTTATATAGGTCCATGAAAAGATAGTACACACACTATTTGACCTCGAATATGTGTGGTTTAAGAGAAGAAGCTTACTTAAGTCAAATACTATAACGTCTGTATTAATTATTTGAACTCTGATACATGTCCTGTTTTTCCCACAGGGGCATGATTTGAATACACTTTGTAGATGACTACAATACAATTCTACGCACCAAATATTAAACGTCTGACCCTTGCGGTTTGATAGAAGTAATTCTTTAAGTTATTTACAAGACAAGTCTATAAACATCATGTGATCCCTGTCGATTGACCAGTTATGACTCCAGAGGCATGATTTGTAAAGACTTAGTACAGGGCTACTATAGCATCTTACATACAAAATGTTAAATCCTTGACCCTAAGGGTTTTAGAGAAGAAGGTTTTTAAAGTTGTAATTATTAATGTATATGATTATCTCTAGTTATCTACATATTCATTGGACCGGAACTATGTAATCAACTACGAAAGGGGGTCTTCTGCGGATCATTTCGGTGATGATACGTTACAATTTGCATAGTGGTTTAGGAGATGTCTTCAGTAAAATGCTTACGGATAATGGGAGAAACACGACGCACGACGTACGACTAACGTGTGACAAAAATGCAGTCCCTAATGCGGACCTTGTACATTGCACAGATGAAATAAAAAATAATATGCGTTAATTTTCCGCACCTTTTAGCACAGTTGGTAGAACGCTGGATTACAAATCAGAGGATCGAGGGTTCTAAGCCTAACCCGACCACATCACTTGTATTGTGATTGTTCTTGCAGTTATTTCGTGGAACTTTTTGCCCCGTCCTCTTAATCAAGTAGGGCAATAGTAAGTTACTGGCATAGGTGAACTGATCGCCGTGATGTGACTGAAATATACTGTTGTAACGAGCAAAAAACAACTACAAATAATTCAACAAACAAACGTTATTTCATCATATCTTCATGGTTTTCGTATGACATAAATTCCAGGTGACATGGACCTTATCAGATGCTTCCAATGCGGGATAGGCCTAAAGGACTTCAGCCCTATGGATAATCCCATGACTGAACACATCAAGAATGTAACGACATGTCCCTATGTGGAAGCGATGTTTGGTGAAGACGGTCTCAAACTGCAACGGGTAAACGTATTTGTTCGATATAAATAAATATATAAATATTTAAATATTTAATATCCGTAAAAGCCTACTTTAAGCCATTTTAATCCTCTACACACGTGGTATTCCAGTCAGAATATTAATATACTAATACACGGTATATTTGTTCACCATAAAATAACATATTATTTTATCTCTGCGGATTGAGAAAAGTCCGTCAACATTACTTTCTTAAACATTTAAGAGAAAAAAAAATATTTATGGTGTAATTGAAAGTTAAACATGTCCTGCTAGTAGCTTTATTTCCTCTTTTTTTACAAACATAGTGAAGGATACTCTAATTAAACACAAAACAAGTACTTAGTATTCATAAAATGAAAACAAACATTTAAAAAAAAATGGAATGAATGAATCAAGTATACAGTCAGTTTGACATACATATACAAGTAAAAAGCATTCGTACATTAAGACTAAGTGCTATGCATTGAGCAGCTGACTTTGTACGATTGTACAGATATGTGATCAGTAGAGTAGCCAGTATTGAGCTGAATCACTACAGAAGGTTTCTCATACACACTTGTGGCAGTTATATGTAAAAAAACTAACTAGGCCTTTAAAGGGACTGTAAACCACGAATGACGAAAAAAGAAAAGTTCTCAAATACCGTACCGTGGTTTACAGTCCCTTTAACATAAGTCTTACATCGAGAAATAAGTATTGAAATTTGTATATGCTGATAGATGTATCAAAATTGACCTTTAATTAAACATATGCTAATACTGTTTTCAGGCTGAAATAAATGGCATGGATCCAGAAAATATTCGCCAACGCCAGTATGAAGACTTTTTAAGCAAAAGGGGAACAAACTGTATGGATGAAAACTTTAACATTGCTTTAAAAAGCACATTTGCTTAACTAATGCACGAATCAGCAACGCGGTTGTTATAACTGCACACAATTACTACACGGCGTTTTACATACATGCTGCATTTTACTGTTTCAATTGCATTATTTACTTTAACAGCTGATTGCGCCATTTTACAGCTCATATAAAGTTGATTAACAACGCTGAAATAAATATGTTCTTGTTTATAGACCGTCGATTGATTTAAATCAATTATTCTAATTCAGACGGCAATCAAATCATCAAAAGTCCACAATTTGCTACGTTTGAGTCCCGGATGAGAACATTCGAACACGAAAACTTCCGTTGTATAAAAACATCTGAGCAACTGGCTGAAGCAGGTCTCTACTACACAGGTATCTATTTAATTATAATGTTGTGTTACTTAATACCGTGTTTAAATTGACGTTGTGTATCCAACTCATAGAGTTGTCCACAGGGTATATCAATAATTGCAATGGGAAGCTTTCGGTATAGTATTCATAAACTTAATCTTTAGAATACACAATTTTAAATTACAAATGATTCAATATGATATATTGTGAACTCACAAAAGCTTACATCATTTCAGTTTAAACTACCATAATTGAACTTGACAAAATATGTACGCCACACGTATTCAACCAAACTTGAGACTAATAACATGTACACACTAAAACGGTCAAACAGTTTATTTTAAATTCAGTATTATGACAACTTACACAGAAGTGAACGCATTTGGACCGACTTGTACTTTTAAAGATATCATTGTTGACAATGTTATATTCGACAATGCCAAAATACTTCGAATTTTAAACAATTTATTATTGAATATTTGTTATATAATTTTTACAAAAGGTGTTGGTGACGAAGTGCGGTGTTTTTCTTGTAACGGAGGGCTGCGAAACTGGGAGGAACAAGACGACCCGTGGACAGAACATTGCAAATGGTTCCCCTCATGTGGATTTGCAAGGGAAATGAAAGGGCAAGCATTCATTGAACGAATTCAACAGAATATGAATGCGACAGCTGCAAAGCCGGTAATGTATTTGCGAATTAAAGTATATATTGATTTAATGATTGCATTGAATATAATTATTGAATGTTCGTTTCAGATGTTAATTAAAACTTGAACGTACCATTTATATTTACTAATCATTTCATTGAGTTAAATGAGGCTTTAAACCCCCAATGCGTTGCATTGACCGTTCCAAGGCGGTGACCCCAGCTTTATTCTTATTTGTGTGAATGTTGTTTTGTATTGTGCTGTATTGTGCTGTTTTGTACTGTTTCGGCAATCGGTCACTTGCCATAAATAAAGGACCAACTAATTGTTTGTAATAAGATTTCAATACTGCTCCAGCAGCTGGAGTTTCACTTCTTTATATTGAATAAGAAAGCAATTGTTCGCAGTGTAGTAATAAACTCCTCTAGAAACATTTAAGGTTAATACGTCGAACATATAAATAACACAAGACCTTAAATAGTCATGGAATACTGGGAAGCACTAAAGGTTTCGCATTTCCGTTCTAATGTGGCATTGTCGTATACCAATTTCTTTGTCCTGTAGTGTGTAGGTCATTGCTTATGTGCATTGAAGAAACGCGACCATTGATTAATTACAACAATTTCTCTCCTGATAATGTGTCTGGAGTTTAAATATTCCCATATGTATTACAGTTTTGTTTATTAATTTCATACTGGTATAGAATACTGCCAGTTATACACCAGAAAGCCGTTACCGCGATAGTTCACAGCATGATTTCAATCTCGATACACTAAGGACCACGTGCTTAGAGGACATGGGATTTGGCATCGAGGCCTTTGACAATGCTGTTCATCGTCTAAGACTAAATGGTATGTATAAAATAACTTCATACTTGAAATGGATAGTATGTGCGCAAATGTGCAAACGCATGACTCCATACACTTAAAATATATAACAAAATGTGTATACATAATTCTTTCTTTTGGTCACTTGGTTTTAGGCAACACCTTTCCTAACATTGAGGATATTGTAAATGAAATTGACAAAATTGAAAAGGAGAAACCTCAAAAGGAGGGTAAAGAAGCGGCTTCCACAGAATGTAAGTATCGATTTGTTATTTCAAAAACCTGACATTAAATATTTTGTCCACAATCGTGAACAAAAAGTGATTTAATATGTGTATAGTGTCCGTGATAATATAGACAACTGATCACTTGCCGTATATATCACTATGGAATGGTAACCAGAATTTCTCTCCGATTGATAATAGTGGACGTACATTGTTCTTATATTGTGTACAAATAGTGAGACATGTTCATGTTTTTAATTCAAGAGATTTCTTACATTGTACAGGTCGTTTTAAAATAGTTGTGTTTTTCTTGGGTGAACGGGTTTAATATAATTTAAAGAGAACATTATACAAATTTAAAAGTGCTTTTCATCCATCTGCTTACATTTTTTGAAACAGTTTACGAAGAAAATAAACGTTTGAAGAGTGTGCTGATATGCCAGAACTGTAAAGTCAACAATTCAAACGCGCTGTTTCTACCATGTGCCCACCACGTGATGTGTATGGAATGTGCACGTGACGCGAGAAAGTGTCCGCTCTGCAACAGAGGTGTTAATGATATTGTCAGGACCTTCATGGGGTAATTCGATGTAATCTGGAGTTTGTAAGTTCTATAGCTGTTACCAAATAATGCATGTCACTATTTTCAATATTTGTCTTGTCTCTTGTATTGTGTTTGGCGTTTAATTGAAGAGAACGAATTTAAGTTGTGTATTGTTCCTTGTTTGCACATATATCCGTTACTTTATATGTGAATATGACATCTACTGGCAGAGAACATAATCATTAGTGCATTGTATATACACATAAATTATAAAGATGCAAGGATACACAGGTGTTGTCGTTTTCATCATCATATAAGTATTTTTAATTGTTGAACCATCTGTACGTAAACCAAAAAATACCGAATCGAAATTACACAACGTATATTCCATTTGTGTAAGTGAAATATTTGCTTGATCTTAAAAGTTATCAAAAATAATACTTCAGACGGGTTTCGGTAAAAATCGTTAACTCTTTAAACATAAAGTTAATTTTAATTATTACTTTTTTTTATTTAGTCTGCTAAGTTTATTTCTAAAAGTTGTCATTTTTTTCCGGTCAAATGCTGTGGGATTTGCAATATTATTTATCATTTAAATGTTTGCAAATGTGTTTATCACCATTTAACATTTTTGTATTTATGTGTTTATAACTGCATAATTAAGCAAGCCATTAACATGTTTAAATGTGTATTTTCAAAGGTATCTAAACAATATTAGTATAAGGTAATTATTTCGCGTTACACACCGCATCAGTTGATACATTTATGTTGAACAAAGTTATAAATGGTTGCATGTGTAATATATTTAATGAGTTTCAGCCTTTAATTTGCAAGTTGATCTTTTCACCATCGCAACCATCTTTGCAAACAATTGTCTTTTTAAGATTAATTTGGAACACTTATTTCAAAAAATGAAAAAGATATATTACTTTTCTCGAGAACAAAATGAAACTGACTGGTCTAGAATCAATTTAACAATGCTATGTGGTTAATTTTCATTTACGCGCGTATGTGTATGTGATTAAATTAATTATGGGCTCAGTGTGAGGTTCAACGCGTTATTTCATCGGTTTACCTCCCCCCATCCACACACACACACACACACACACACACACACACCATTCCTTGCATTGTCCTTTCCTGTGTGTTAACCCCAGCTTTTATAATTTTTATTTAAATGTGATGAGACCGTACCAAGGCGGCGTCAACAGCTTAAATACGTTCACGTTAATAATTAAAAGTGTTATGTTCAATGAATTGTTCAGTGTTGTACGGGATATTATTCTATTGAATCAAATAACGAATAGCGGATGGAGTTAAGATTGTCTTTAGAGATAATTTTTCAGGATGTCATTATTCCTATATTTACCTTTTGACAAGAAAAAAGTAAATCTTAGTTTTTTATGAATATAAATGCGTAAAAACACTATTTCAATCAATTAGTTTTTTCGCAATTAAGAACATAAGTGACTGAAATGTGGTTGTAAATTTATCTGAGAGCTTTTCGGTCGTGTTTTGTATACATGCGTACTTCGTATTGACATTTTGATGTAATGGCACAATAAAATACATGTAAATCATTACTTAATGTGCGATGTTATTGCCACATTTATTAATGATTAGGTAAAAATGTATTTGTAAATTTTTCATAGAACAATTAATGTCGAAGAGAGGCTGGTCCTCGTCTAACGGCTATATACTTAGATAACAGAAACAATGAGCATATGACTTGAACATGTTCTCGAAACACTTAATATTAAATACCATGTTGATATGAAAACACATGTGTTGATGAAGTATGGAAGGGTTTATCCGCCAGTACATGAATGTTGCTAAATGACAATTGCATATTGCTTACTGACAATTGTATATTGCTTATTGACAACTCTATGTTAACATATTACATGTGTATGTATATGTATTTATGATTGATTTATTGTTTTTGACGATGAGCTGTATATGCTTAAGTCGCAAATAAACTATCTGTTCTGTTCATATTACAACTAACATTTGAAATATGTTACAATACAATTGCATTTGTGCTTCTTGCATTTGCTGCACACACAATTCATCATGCATGCGCCTTAATGCTAATGTTTATAGAGGGAAAGTCCGCCAGTCCATTCATGTTTCTCAATATCAATTGAATACTGCTTAATGACAAGTGCATGTTTCTTAATGACAACTCCATGTTGACAAATCACAATTGCATGTATATATATGACAAATGTTTTTGTTTTCTATTGTGCTATTCGTTTCCAACATACTGTTTGTACCGAACAACTTTACACTAATGATAACACTAGAAATTACACTTGTAATTACACTAGTAATTTAACAAGACGAAAACAATAAGCACTAAGCATGTTGCAAGGCATGACGCAACATGAAGTCAATCAAATGCGACATGACAATTTGTAATGTGTAATTCATATAAAGCGTAGAACCAGAAATATCAGGATTATTAAACTCCAAGCTATATATCGACTTATTAAATCACTGGCTATTTATGTCGAAAGGCCCTGTCTCTGCGAGTCTGTGAACATTTAAAAGCAGGCTGGCATTGTTTACACAAGCAAATCGAAGTATGGTAAATATGTTTGTCGGTCAGCACTTGTGAATGCCAGTCGGTGCCTGTCACACAAGAAACGTTGAGTATTTATACAGATGGGCATATTGAAATCGTCAACGATATTTTGTCGACTTTATGCAGTCAATTGATTTTTTAGGATTTCTTAATACTAACAATGACAGTTGCGGACTTATTGTAAAGACATTCCCCAGGGTCCAGACATTCATCTTTTACGGGGCGTGAGTTATTTGGGATGGAGTTAGCTGCTCAACTCTGAAACGTATTAGATTGATTGATGTATGGATGATTGAATGTATGGATATTGATTGATTAATTGGTTGGTCGGTTGATTTGTTTTTTTGAACGTGGTTTGTTACATTCGATCAACCTAAAAACAAAAGAATGAATCTAGTAGACTTTGTTAGCCTCATGTGGCCCTATGGCTAGCAACCTGAAATCACCGCAGGTCAATCGTACGCTTTAATATAAAGTAGACCGCGGCTGAGACTGCGATGGGCGTTAGTCTATCGTAAATGAGGTACTTTTCATAGCACACAATTTATTGACCAACACACACATATGGAACTATACACGCAAGTGTTACCGAAAAAAGTCAGCAGAGAACCTTAATTATTACCAACAATAATATAAACATTGTTTTCCGCTAAAACGTTTCACTGAAGCATTATAGTCGCTGCTATATCCGTCCGTCTGCAGTGGTTGATATACGCGATTCTCACCTAGGCAACCCGGGCTCAATGCCCACTCACTGAGCATTTGAATTTTGTTGGTGGTCGACATACCGGAAAGGTGGGGTTTCTTCCGGGTACTCCGGCTTCCCCCAAAGCACAATACCACATCAACACAGAAAATATTTTAGTCAAAACTGAATATCTAAAATATTGGCTATAATTAATATTCGTCGTGAGTCTAGTTCGTTAGTAAGGTAGTGCTGGGATACACTCCGGATCCTCACATAATGCAGCCTCATGCGCTGAAGTACCTTATAAACTAGATAATTCAATCAAGTCCGTCGCTTTCTGATCTGGTGTTTGTCTCATCAACAACTGTTCAGAATGCAATAAATCTCCATGAACAAAGCAAAAAACACAAACATAAAAACAAACACTGCGCATACACGCACACACATATAAACGCACACATACACGCGTACGCACACATGTACACACGCGAGTATCGTGGTCGTGTTTTATTTAACTAGTCTACACGAATACATCTCTGAACGAAGGGTATTATCAGCAAAACTAGTTTGGACGCAATGGTATTGTTTCAACAAAAATAGTCTACACCCCGTAAATGATCGTACACCTTCCATAGTTGTCTCCCTGTATAATGATTTGTGCTAGAATGCCAAATTTCTTGTTGGTTCCCTGTAATGTAATAACAGAGGTCATGCATAGAAAGCTCAATAAAGCATTAAGAAGATAGCCACATGAACAATTCAACAGAAATGATGCATATGTCATTTACTGGCAAGAATATAGGATTAACATACATCGAGCAAACATTATAACGAATTATGCAAGCAATATTGAATAATTGATAGAAAACAGCATAAAGCCGCAAGGAAGAGGCAGTTATTTTGAAACAAATAAAACAAAGCAACAAGCAATTGTAATTTAGCAGCATGCATGAACTGGCGGATATTCTTTTCCATAATGAAGAATTACAACTGTTAATACAAGATCACATGCGAACAAGTTAACCTTACTCTTCGAAAATAGTGTATCATTATAGTTTAAAACATCGCAACAAATAATCGAACTATACGCTGTAGAGAGCGGCGAGGTAGTGGTTACAATATACTAAATAATCGAATCATGAAGGGCTGTACTCTCTAAAAAAACATCATATTTTCCTCGAAGGCATGTTTTACACTTTAGGCTGTTGTTCTGGTTTTATCGTCTGGAGATATTGCTAGGGTAAGCATAGGTGTTCACTACTAAATCCCTGAAATAGGATAAAGTTAGAGATTAAAGTAAAAATTGGCACTGAAAAAGGTTACAATCCACTAGAAAACGGCAGAAAAAAAGAAGGTGCAAAAACAGTCGATTTTGATTTGAGTCGAATTCTTTTTTGGTTTGAACATGACATATCTTTTTTATTGCTTAAATCGATTCAGCTAAGAATGCCCGTTAAGAAAAGGTATGGTTATGGGGGTCTCTATGTGCAAAATGTTGTATTTATTTTCGGTCAAAGTTGTCGCTTTTACATTGAAACATATAAGGAAACTATTTAGTATATTTTGACCTAAACGCAAATCAGGCCCCGTCACAAAGGATCAGTATTTTCATAAAATCACCATTTTCTGTGCGGGGTTTCGTGCGTTGTTGTAAGTTTCACGGAATAAGTGCGTTTTGTGGCGTGAATTTAACGAGAATTTCGAATTTTAAAGAAAAAACAGCTTTTTCAGTGGAAAAAAAAAAAAAAAGTACAGAAACTCGTCTTGAGTATCTCAAACCGCATCAATTGGTGCTGAAAGAGGCCATAAACACGTTTAAATAATAGTTTATTTCTTCGTCGACATAGCATGTACACATATTTCAGTATTTTGACTGATTTGTATTATTTAGGTGTGTGTTTTTGCTCTTGAACGCCCTTTATAAATCAAAGCACCGACAGCACAAGCCAGATGGCTTATAAGGCGTTATTATAAAATGCATTTTCAAGCATTTCTTGTTGAAAGATCGATCTGAAATTTGGCATGCACATTGAAAATAGGTAAATTATTATTCAGAAGTGCATATTTTACGCGATTTTAACAGTTCAGGGTGTCTAATAGGTTACAATATACTAAATAATCGAGTCATGAAGGGCTGTACTCTCTAAAAAAAACATCATATTTTCCTCGAAGGCATGTTTTACACTTTAGGCTGTTGTTCTGGTTTTATCGTCTGGAGATATTGCTAGGGTAAGCATAGGTGTTCACTACTAAATCCCTGAAATAGGATAAAGTTAGAGATTAAAGTAAAAATTGGCACTGAAAAAGGTTACAATCCACTAGAAAACGGCAGAAAAAAAGAAGGTGCAAAAACAGTCGATTTTGATTTGAGTCGAATTCTTTTTTGGTTTGAACATGACATATCTTTTTTATTGCTTAAATCGATTCAGCTAAGAATGCCCGTTAAGAAAAGGTATGGTTATGGGGGTCCATATGTGCAAAATGTTGTATTTATTTTCGGTCAAAGTTGTCGCTTTTACATTGAAACATATAAGGAAACTTTTAAGTATATTTTGACCTAAAGTAGTTTTAAGTGAACGCTGCTTTTAATAAAATGTAAGACCAAACATTGCTTCATAATATGGAATAATAACGGTATATGTGGTTATGTTAACGAAATTAAGTATCCAATCAACACCTCATTCGAAATACACGTTTGTGAATAATCATTGCTACTAAATATATTTTTTAATTAATATAATCACAATGAATGATTTCAATAGTTAATGTCTGTTAATATATAACCATAGTATATGCAATCGGTGTTTAGTTAGTACAAGTGTTTTTACTTTAATTCATTCCTTTATGAACCATATTTTTCATGTGCTGCAAATGTTTTAATAAAATGTTTATCAGTCTTAACGTTGTTAAATCATGTAATAATTTAATGTACTTAACAATTGGGTGCATATTTTAAATAACTTCTACGTGATAAAATATTGAAAATTATTACAGAAATTAATCCTTATATCGTTTCTCATAAGCCTTATTAGGAACTTCGTTTCTGACATTTTTTTAATGTTTTTGAATGTCTTGTAACATTCAGCTTATTAAATCATTAACAAAAAGTGCAGCCACGCAACAGTAAATGTTAATTGTACCGTTAATGCGCACAAGAACCTATATACGCATTATTTAAAATAACACATTTAAATACTTGTATATGTCTTATCATTGTTATCCATACAAATTTGGCCTTTCACGGAATTACATAGAAAGCCATCAAATATATATTTTCGTTTTAGTAAATCATGTTTAACAATCAACAATTTCGTCATGAAATTTTCTTTCAAAGGCGAATAACACTGTTTTTAAAACAAGTGTAGTGAAGTAGTGTGAGGCTTAGAAACTAAATATATGTATACATATTTGCTTAAAAAATATGCATTCAAAATAATAGATACCAAATTGGACGCGCTGATTTAATATATATTACCATGTCAAGTCCGCGCCTAAGTACAAGCTCTCACATCATGTATTAATGGTGTGAGACGTTAGCTGTAAACATCGCGTTTCTCTGAGACTATTAAGAGAGCTATTTTGTAAACAGAGTTCAGATGTTTGACGGAATCACGTTTGGCAGATCTGCATTATGTTTATTTTCAAAACCTTCTAGATTCTATGGATTTATCGTGAAGGATACTTTTGATTTCTATCGCATATGGTCGGTTTCTGCGCCCATTGGCGTCCATGTTCTCCAGCGAAGCGATTTTTTATGAAGTTTTTTTTTATTAAATGGTCACAAAATAAACACCTCTTTAAAAATATTTTATCTAAATTCCTGAAAGGTGGACGGAAGCCGGACAGTGACTGACCAAGATAGCTCACATGTGTGTGTCTTGCTGACAAATGATAGGCAGTGGGCTTGTCGGATGTACTGTACTTGTTTCGGGTCCAAGGAATCCCACATGAACATGATAGAATAAGGTAGAAACCTATTGTATATATACACTGTAATACTGCAAGGATCGAACTTATTTACCTGATTTACATAAGTTATGTATGACAATTTATAAGAATTATGTAACTTAAAGAGCCTTATGCGAGTGTACAAACAAATTGACTAAAAAACATTATATGACACTAGAAGTGTAATTTGTTTATTGCATTCTTTCTAAAAACCAACAACACTTCTTATTTAATCACATTCCATGCAAGCGTCAAGAGATTCGGTTTAATGTTTCACAACTTAATACTATAAAAAGGTAATATGTGAATGCCTTATGGACAACGACACGTACTTTGACGTTTGTACTGATTTGTGTCGTATTAATGGTTCCCAATTCGTAGTAAAAAAGGAAATTATTATATTTCCGATCATTCTTAAATCTATTTTGTTTGATAATTTTCTCAACATGAATCGCTTACTTGATAGTCTAATATATTTTATAGATGAAAAAAAATTCTTTCTTTCAATAGTATTTTTTTTTAACCAATCACCTGTTGCTTTTTATGGATACTGATTCTTGCGACACTAGAACACTAAAATAATGTATGAATTACTCGATTTTGGCATTCATGTTTTACATTTTCTGTCTGCGTAAGTCCATTAAATAAGATCGTTCAAAACGCGCGTTTGGTTTATGATTGATTGTAGGGTAAGTGTGAGTTTCGGCTAGACCTCAAACCGGTTTAAGCCCCCAATGATTCCGATTGACCTTTCCAAGGCGGTGATCTCAGTTTAGTATCATTGAGTTTTTATATTTGGTGTTCTGTTTTAAAGGAAGTGTAAACATTCTCTCCTGATAGAGTTTCTGGAGTGTCATTATTTTCTAGATTATATGTTACAACAGTTTAATATGTAATGTGTGGATGCAGTAGAACGTAGCAACGTACACATCTACAATGTTGTTATTTTTTAATCATCAGAGGCTGTAAGCAGTATAGCTATTTTTATTATGGGGTAACATCATATTTACCATCGTTTTTAGACCTAGGTTGTCTGACAATTGTATGTAGACTCATCGCTAACTTGATGGTTTAATTCTTTTATAGATATACCATATTGCTTTGTTTAGTAATAACTGTAAAACCTTTATCCACTTCTCTTCAATAGATTCCGATTCTTAAGACACTAAAACACATAAATTATGTGTGTAGTATTCTTTTCGCGCGTCACGTTTTGACATGCATGTATTTAATTTCTCTCTGCATTGGTACATGTTATTGAGATCGTTTTAGACGCGAGTTTAGTTTGTGATTGATTCTGAGATAAACATGAGGTTAACCCTAAAACTGCTTACCCCCCCCCCCCCCCCCNACCTGTATAAACCTGAAATGATTTGCATTGGCCGTTTCAAGGCGGTGATCCTAGACCATTGTATATTTATAGTTAGTGCTTTGTTATAAAAGTAGTGAATAAAAATAAGAATTTCTCTCCTGATAGAGTTTCTGAAGTTTTATTGTTTGTAATATTCATTGCAGAAGTATCATAAATCTTGGGGGCGAAGGCCATATGGGAGGAAATCCAATGATTCAATAAAAACCCACTTCACACTTGCACTGTCTCCCGAAATATATATAACACGTCTCCTGGGGTAATTTCCATATGGAAGAAAATCCCGCTGCATATGATACAAAGGTACTACACGCACATAATTCTGCTCAGCGATGAAAAACTGTGATTTTTTAGTTAAACTCGATGGATTTTGGATGCTCTGGATCTAGCAATCCTCTTCGAGCGACATATTGGTATTGGGTTAAGAACACATGCATTAAATACCTCTGGTCTTTAATAATCGATAATTAATATAAAAGTTCAAATCTAAGTACGGGTTCAAACTCTTCCTTTTCTACTTGGTTTGTTGCTCGACGACACATAATTTCCGGTCAGTACAGTAATGCATAGCGTATGAACTATACTAATGTGTTTTGTATCAAACTAAACTTATGTGCTTTGTATTGAAAACCGAGTAAAATATAGGGCTCCATACACAGGTACAGGATCAAAGAAGTATTAACACATTACGCTTGAAAAAGTACATCCACTTAGTAAACTAAAAGAGTTATACTCTAGTAACTTCGGTCTCTGGGACTCTTAATTTAAGAGAAAAACAGTAATTGTTTCCAAATTCAAATCCATGGTCACTCGATCAATTTTATAGAGACACTTTCATATGCCTGGTATGTTTTTTATGTTGTTATTAAAATATACAAGTATTTAGTCGCATTTCGTCATCTGTTTCCTTGTTCATACACTACATTGCGTGGGTTGATGTTGTAAAATTAAGCCCCGATGACATTGTCATGACAATGTCTGTAAGCATTGATTGGTCATGGGCGCTTTGCAGTCTTCGAATTGCATAATCCAACTAATACCTATAATTATCACTTTTCTTTTCGTTTTTAAATTACAATGACACGTGCGTCCTTTTGAAAAATGAAAACAAACGATGTGAGCGCTAATGATGAACTGTATATTCAAAGCGACCAAATCGTCGCGGTGTCGCACTTAATCGGGTGCTCTTGTCGTTGGTGATCCTACTGAAATCTTAAATGAACCGCATAACAAGCGCAGCAAAGTTGTGTACATTGTAAGTAGCTTAACGACTAATCATGTTCTACCATCTTTAAATATATATATCATAACATCAAATCAGGACTTCTTACGACTATATGCGAACAGCCGCGAATGGTTAAATGTTTATTGTAAGAATATGTCGCATCACGACAAATCGTTTAGGCGGTATAATGGGCATTACATATTTGAAACATTCGTAAGTGTATTGTAACGCACTTCATTTTGAGATAAACAACTCCGTTACATAACTCAGACTGGTTTTGATCAAATTACACTTCATAAATTGTTCCAGACACACTTTAATCCGTTAAAATGATGTAAACACCCAATGATTTGCATTGAACGTTATTGACGAGGTTTTGTTTCAATGTCTGTTCTTCGAGCTGTCCTTAGGATTATTGGTAATGCAATTTGTGCATTTGCATGAGTTATTTGTAATGTCTATAAGGATTTTTTGTTTAATATGAACACGTGGCCAGTATATAGAACAGTATGTACATGTTATGTTTTCTGAAATGTTATTTTAATGATTTCATGGACAAACGATTCCATTCATTTCACATTTACTGAGTGCCGTTAATAAATGTGCGCACGGCATTTCCAATTATGTCGGCGATTTCTGGGATTGTGACTGCAGTGTTACATAATGGACAAACCGTTCGAAAGCGAAACCACCTTTTAAGACAGTCATAATGAAAAACATGTCCACAAGGCAGTTGTTCGCCCACCACCCAATGAGTTAAACATACAGAACACACTTCATTCTCGTCGGGCTCTTGAATTTCCGGGAGCGCCATGATGAATCCTTGTAACTGGTTGCGAACTAAGTAAATCCTCCACTCATCATAACACACGATACTGGTTGTATAAACAGTGTCAATCACAATTATCAAAAGCCATATTAAGAAAAATGAGCCCATATTTGGTGCAAAAGTCGAGTATAATAGCGCAACAACAAGCATACAATAACCGTCATGGTTGCTAGTGCATGCATATTGTGAAACATATTATCGAAATGTACTTGAATAAAGATGGGTATCTAGATGAAAGCAAAATTACAAATTTCAAGAAAATGTAAAACACTTGAGCAATGACAAAGACATTATGCTCAAGAACGTCCATTCACCAAGTCAGGATTCATAGCTCCATGCGATGAAATGAGTTTAATGTTGTTAAACTGAAAGCTATGCTTATCAAAACTCGGCATAATTTGAACAGTTTGTTCCTTGCTCCCTCGTTTATAATTGATAAAATCTCCAATTCGACTCTGCCAACGACGTGTAACATAACTTGAGAAAGGGCCATAATAAGTATCGTAAGTAAGACACTTTGAATTGTTTTTTTTTAACATCGAACAAAAAAAAGTTACTGTCTATTTACAATATCATGAAATTGTTGACGAAATTGATGTGTATAATATTAGTGTTGGGGTTTGAACTTTGAAAAACAAATCTTGCCAATAAACAAAAAAGCCGTCAAATATTTTCGGAAAATAGTGTGGCCAAGCTATATCCCGAAATACTATATTGTAACAACATAATACGGCATAGTAGTAAAAACAAATCCGATGTAATATGTACATCCAGGTTGTATTACTACTAAAACCACTTTTGCTGTATAGACGATAACAAATACAGAGCAAATATTGCTTCAATATAAAACCGCTTTGAATGAGGGATTAGTTTTGTGTGCATCGCAATTAACATTGAGTATGCTAGGGATTTTTTGAAACACACAAGCCTTAATGTTTTATCTGTTAAAGATTGCATTTGTATATAAGAAGCTTCCTTCAATTCAACTAATCTGTCAATCTCCTTCTGTCGGCAATCATCCAATCGACCAAACATGAACACAGAATAAAAGCACTGCATACTCCAGTAATCTAGTTGCATAAATAAACACCACCTTGTTGATATAGACATCAGCGTTATAATAGTTAGAGTAATATTTATCCAAAAAGCACGCGTTGGTGTCTTACCAACACAGTGCATGAACAACGAGCGAATTACCAAAGCCGATATAAAAGTTATTTTGGGGCATGGGTTCGTATCCAAAAATGCAATACCCACAGCATCTTGAAAGCACGCCGCCTCTTTTTGGCTTTGAAGTGTCCAATAAACCGCTTGACAAAACCACGAACAAGTGAAACATAAAACAGCTTCTACATACATTGGAAGCAAGTTTACAAATCCTGTTTGTGCATGTTCCATCCACTTTACAATTCCTGAAAAAGACAATGCGTCGAGATAATTGTTCCATATGTAGTTCAAAATAATGTGCGAACAGTATGAACTGTGTAACAAAACTTAATTTTTCTGACGATTGTCAGACAATAACGGCAAATGAAATCGACTCAAATCAAATTACAGAATGTGCGTGTATTGTGCGACATAAATATGGAAGGTTTTATCCGACAGTACATGCATTGTGCGAAATAACAATTGCATAGTGCTTGATTACAATTGGTTATTGCTTATTGACAACTCCATGTTACCATATTACAGCTTGCATTTGGATTCTGTTACATTATAACTGTATGTTTGTTTCTTGCATTTGCTGTAGACAATACATAGTTCATGCGCCTTAATGCTAATGTTTAGTCCCTTTATGAATAACATGTGTTTTGGTGTAATGGACATGTGCTTTCAGCTTTTCAATTGCGAAATGTTTATTCATAACACTCCAATTCACCGTCTGTGCTTGTCAATATGAATTTTAATTTGTTACTTCATTGATGATCTTTCTATGCATGTATTGCGTTATCTTATTACGTGGAGCCAATAAATTAAATACATTTGACGTTCTAGCGCTAATTTTTATACAGGGCTTCTACTTTTGCCGAAACAATTATTGCATATTGTACATTCCGCAAAGAAATGCAATCGTTCGCACTAGTTAATAATCAAGAATATGATGTATTTTAATATTGCAAACATTATTTAAAACTTGGACATATGACCATCCACTGCTGACTGACGTTTTAAGCAGCGGCTATTAATGCTTAAGCGAAAAATTGAAGGTGCATAGACATGTCCATATGATTGTTGGAAACAATTAAGATCCTCTGCTAACTTTTTCGGTAATTCTAACGTTAAACGTTTTAGACGTTGATTCACAGTCACAGCTGCGGTCTTATTGATATTCAAACGTGCGTTTGACCTGCTTCCAAGGTCCACAAGAAGCATACTTTTGTTTTCAGGTTGATCGAATGCATTTAAGACGCGCCTGAAGGAATTAACTTATGATTCATGAACGTGTTGACCCATCAATCAATCGGTTGACCCATCAATCAATCAATCAATCAATCAATCAATCAATCAATCAATCAATCAATCAATCAATCAACCAAGATCTAATTCACACCGCAGAGCATAGACGACGCAAGTCTAGAACCGTTCCTAAGATATGCCTCTACAATTAGTGCGCAAACCTGCATAACTGATGCAGTCAACACTTCATTTTTGTTTTTCATAAATCTTAGAAATAATTTAACTGCAAAAAGTCAATACAATATTCATTGACCATTCGAATTTCTCAGCTGTGTGACAGGCAAAGACGGACGTACGAAAGTTCTGACAGACAAACGTTATAACTACGCATGGATTTGCTGGTGCACCCAACACTAGTCTGTATCTGACTTCAGGTAGCAGGGAAAGGGCTTTTTTCGACAAAAATAGCCAGGCGTAAAAACGATACTAAACACATGGCTTGGAGTTTAATAATCCCAATATTTCTTGTTCCCCGTTTTATATGAATTATCAATTACAAATTGTCATCGTCGCATTTAATTAACTTCATGTTCCGTCATGCCTTGCAACATGCTTAGTGCTTATTGCTTTCGACGTGTTGAATTGCTAGTGTAATTACTAGTGAAGTTGCTAGTGAAACTACTAGTGTTATATTGTTATGTTTAAATTAAAAAGCGATAAGAACTTGAATAAACATGATATTAAATAAATGCATGTTCATTACAGTGCACGCGATTATGTGATTAATATTTGTCAAGTAACGACATATGCTATGAAGCTACTAGTATGTGCCACTAAGTAATGTAAAGGAGCACAACGTCGTACAGAATATGCAGTATGTTGGTAACGAATAGCATACCGAACAAAAGCATGTGCCGTATACCGACATGCAATTGTAATCTGTCAACATGGATTTGTCAATAATCCATATACAATTTTCATTAAGCATTATGCAAATGTCATTAAGCAACATAAATGGACTGGCGGACATTCTATGCCATACATGAATAGTTTGTTATTCTTACCTAAGAATCTATTAACCAAACACAGTATCTCTAGTAGGCGGTTGTCCGATGAAGGCCCTAGCGCCACCCAGGCGTACATCATAAATACAAGTGGAATTCTGAAAATCCCATCGACGATTTCCTTGCCTTCTAAAAAACTATTTACATTGTAACATAGCCACAAACTTTTCAATCCAGCCTTTTGGTTGATTTGTGTCATCGGGTTCTTGGTGCATATCCTCTTGCGCATTATCTGCGTTAAAAAAAACATTGTTGAGAAATATATGCAAAAAATGCATCCGACGAGGCAGTTAATATGTATAATAAAAAGGTCAAATTAATACATATGTTTAGATAATGTCGATCCATAGGGTGATTTGGATAAATAAACAAAACGTGATCACCTTATAGACAGAACACGCACTCATGTACTGAATATATATTAGCGAAAGTCGAGGTCTACCTAGCATTTTTGTACGAATCATATCCTATTATTGTCCAGTGACGTCTTTTGGCTCAAAACGACCGCCAGAGAAAATAGTTTTCATGTCCTTGTTTCGAATTCGGAGTGATCTACAACGTTAAAAACGCTTTAAGAAATCGGATTAAAACCATTTAAATGCCCTCGTCTGTTGTTTCAATTAATGAACCAGATCTTAAAAGGTCTTCATTTGATCATTCAACCTTGAAACGTGAATAGTTTTGTAGCATTTTCGTGAACATGGATTTATTTACTTACAATGCGCCTCTCATGCTAAAGCTTTGATAATGTGTGGTATTTGTTGGCTAAAACAGTTGCACTTGAGTTGTGCGATGTCAAAGGTATGATTGCATCCATTTTAGACCTGTCTAGGTTTAATTGTAAACGGCTTTTGGAGCTATACAGTAACGCATTCAATGCAAAAATACAAAGCAATATCCATTTATCGCCTCGTTAATACATACTCTTAACAATGTCTTTAATTGGTTACTTGATAAAAGGAAAATTAAAAACTAAAGCTTAAAGCACAAAACAATACATATTTTCTAAAACAATATTTAGTGTGATGTAGTTTTGATTCAACAATATCATATGTCAAGCTTGTTATATCGCTGTATTTAGATTAACCCGTGAATTATAAAGTCACACAATACATGAAATCAGACCAGACGATTCTGAATGATTATCGCGTGAGTTTTAATTGCGGTCTGCCGTCATTATCGTATACACAAATACTTTTGAATGCTATTCAACCACACTCCGCGAAGACATTGAATGGATATCAAACTGTGCGATAAATCTTTTAATTGTCGTATTGGGGAATTTGAATAAGTGATTAGGTCTGTAGTTTATAATGAGCTTTAAGAATGAGAATGTTTTTCCTATCAAAATATTCCTTACGTTAAGACGTTGGTATTTGTTGCTTGTTTACTAAATCGAACTAATTTCTTTCAAATGTTTCGTGCGTTAAAAAAACATTTCGGTTTGCATGTTTTCTTCCATTGATTTCTGTAGTCTTTAGGGTTCTTGGCGCTCTGTAACAGTTATATTTTCAATTTAAATCGATCCCTTCTATACTTTATTAATATTATTATATTTGTAATAGGTGTTAAGGGATGTTATAACATTAAAATAAATATTTTACTTGTTAGGCTATATTGTCATTTTAAAACTTCAAAAGCGCACGTTTGGACGTTCGCTGAGACACTTATCAAACTATTATAGGCGCGATAAATTGGATTTGTCGCGTACGAACAATGCAACATATTATGGTAACATATGCATTAAACAACTTAAAACATCACACTGTAAAATCAATTTAATATATCTATATCTACATTCTTTGTTTAAACATATAATTGGTTACTTGAACCTTCCTTGTTAAAACGTATGTTTCAACGTTGTTATACAACTGTCATGGATAATAGAAAATGTCGGTAACAACGAACAAAGCTTTTAGTTCGGCATACATTTTCGTTGAGTTAAAATAAACTTAAGTCGGTTGAGAGGTAAAATCACTGTTAACAAAATTTAAGAAATCTGCGAACGATTTTATGAGTGAAACAATTAACAACTATTTTCAAGTAAATGCTGAGGCCCGCTAAAGGAAGACATGATTCTTTCAATTTATTAGCTTTGAGTTCTTTACTTAAATGTACAGATGAAAACAGATGCAATCAGGCATAAACAGTTGTCTGTTTCACTCAACCTACCGATCCTATTTTCCGTGTCTACACTAAGCTTTTTTTGGTTATTTTAGATTGAGTTTTTGATCATTTTTTGCTACATTCGATTACATTCGCAAAATTAAGTTTTACTAATACAGAGACAATATCGATTAGATATTTGGAAATTTTCTGTCACTTAAAATCCTTATTAAAGAGGTATGACACTGGCGTTTAATAAAAGGAAGTTAACGATAAAAACAACGTTTTAGCCGACCTCCCCAAACTATGTTTGGTCACATTACTTCAAGTATTACATATATCTTAATTCACTTGATACTAGTACATGAACTATGAACGTGATAATGCAATGACGGCATGAACATATTTAGAATAGTACACAATGATTTATTTATTCATATTTGCTTTTTATGAAAGATTAAAAACAAATAATGCTCTTACCTGCCATCATGTTAGAACCGTTGAGGGACGGAACTATACAATAGGCAGACGTTTTAAACTATCACGATCTTGTCCTTATAAATCTACAGTAATTGAAAAATAAATGCAAATATTCTAATGTATAGCATCCACACACAGCAGTTAATAAGTTAGTTAATTATAAACAGTTATACAAAGCTAATATTAAAGATCGTGTTCGAAACAAAAAAGCCTACTGTAAGCGTTTATAATGACAGTCTATAAATAGGAACGGTTAATTTGTATATGTGTGGTATGACGTGTATTAAGAAACCTATATCTGACTTCAATGTTAAAAATAGCTTCACACAATAGTAGAATATACAGTCAAGTCAAGTCGGCTGAAATCAATGTTAAATGTTGATTGTTTTAGCAGACCATTTTGGCTGACTGCTTCAATTGCTTTGATAAAGCCCGTTTGGGCGAAATATTAGAATAAAAGAGTGTTTTTTTGCTATGAATATGCTTCATTTGTGTGTTTGAAATATTAAACGTTCACGATAACATCGTTGTGTCTCAATCGCATTTAATGGAAAGAGGAAAGAGATCTTTAAAGGGGAACACGTGGGTATTTTTTCCATCTTGCAATCCCGCTAAGTAAACTGTAAAATTCTAAGTGTCAATATAAAGAAGTGAAACTCCTGTTGCTCCAGCCCTGTTGCATTCATATTATACACACGTTTGTGTTTGCCTGTTACAACCAGTGTTGCGTCTGTATCCTGAAAATGCATGATTATAATGGCAGCCATCAATACATTGACACATGTTTTCCTAATTTGGTTTCCGAAATTAAAAAATGGCAGAATTATTATACAAAAAAAACTACAACGGCTTGTGACGAACAACCCGCTATAAAATAACTTGTTTAATACAAATAATTACCCGTTAAAATGGCACAATATTATTGTGTACGCTTTAACGTAACACGCATTGTTGTGTTTATGGAAATGTCTCAAATCGTATTATTAACATAACGAAAAATTTCGTATAAACATAAATTCGTTGTGTATCGGCATAAGGGATAAAGGAGTGTATATATAAAGAAGTATCAAACGCTATATATATAGTTCTCGCTCACGCTCAATATTGATTTAGTGACACTGTATCAAAACATACCTGTTAAGTAAAAAGCGTTGTAACTAAAGATACAGGTTCAGTACCAAACCGTGTCACTAATATGTTGTTATTATTGGTTTTGAGAATGCGTTTACTGACTTGCACGTCGCAAATAATTATTCAAATGTCTTTATAAAATTAAGTCCGGCATCCTGCAAATCAATATTAGGCTGGTAAATTGAGTTCGAACATGCATACTCAGTAGTGTAACCAATGGAATCTTTAAAAAAAGTACATGATTAATTGTATTTAATAACAGATGTATTTGAACACACATTACTTAATTAAGTTCGCCTTTTAAAACCATTGTTGCAACCTTGTCCTGAAAATGCATGATTATAATGTTGAACTATGTAAAGGTATGTTTTTAAAGCGTTTTTTTTCCAACGACTAGATGTACTTTATACGTGGCTTTAATTTCATAGCGCCTCAGAAATTTAAAATTCGTTTGCTCGGTTTTGTACTAAACCATTGGTAATTAATTTGAAATGTATTTTCGTTCAGTGCTATACGATTTCAATTGTGAAACCATGCGGTGATGCTATACTAATTAAAATGTAACGCATCTGACAAACAGTTATATATAATTACATGTACTTGTACGACATTAAATTGACCATGAAATATACCAACTTTTGATTATTTAATAAGAATAATTGAAAATAGTTATAACGAAATGCTACACGATGTTACGCTGATGAATGAGTGAAAAAAGGCTTAATGAATCTTGAAATCGGACGCCGGAGAACAACTACCCTCAAGTGTGCACCATCAAGTGAACAAGTATCGTTTTAAATATGAAGTATCGATCATTCTGTATCGATACACATATTGTATCACCTGTTATAATCAACACAGGGGTTACGTTTGGCTTAAGTTTGAGATAGCAAGGGTTATTCAGTATGTTAACTACAAAATTAGAATAGGCACAGACATTGAGTAATCGACCAATTGCGAAATGTCAAATAAGACTTGAGTTTAAAAACCAATGCTTTATATGAAGTGATAAAGTATACAACATTGTTGATAATAAAACTAAATAAATTGTTATCCTTTTATCAATATCCTAAGATTAACACAAATGCGGAGAAATTAATGCTTTTGTATATGGTAAATTATAAAACAATATAGCTTACAAATGTATATATTGTTAAAACCCATAATACCAGTAATCTGGTGAGCCACTTAGGGCAACTATGAAAGCCCTCTTCTCATTATTTGTTGTTTGGTTTGTCTAACCTATTGTACCGCACCTGAGCGCAACGTGCTCTTTGTGACCTTTTGCTATCGTTTTTTGTCAATAAAAATATATTACCTTCAGGTGGAAAATCTTCCGATGTTAATACTTTAATAGAGAACATATTGCATATTAGTGCATAGTAGTTTAAACAATTATGTTCTTTTTCTTTTACATTAAATGGCTGGAAAGGAAGTGTTCGCTTTCTAGTTAAATAACCTGCGGTATTTTTTGTTATATATTTGTATTTCATGTACTGTACGGCTACACCAACTACTCTTCAAAAACACATTTAATAAAATTATTAAACATCGATAAAAGTTGCCCATACACGCAAAAGGTTCTGACGGGATATTTGTGCTTTCCTGTAATGAACTATTTCAAAAACAATTGAACGCAATGGCTATTATACAGCACACAAAGTTCTTTAACTTAACCTTCTCTTTCACCACTTTGCAACAAAACCTATTTTATCCAATGCTAACTCTTTGTTGAACTAAATGAACTAAATGACTCCAAGTCGACCGTTATCCTGGGACCATTCCTGGAAGCGCAACTCTGGGGAGATTGGCTTGGCAGTGCCACCCGCAGGTGACCGTTATGTCCGACGAACAAGATTGTAAAAGGCCACAGCTGACCTTGCCTAGGGGAGGGTCTTCATCTGTGAAGCAAAATCAAACTTGACGCTCTTATTTTCACTTATGACACGTTTTTGTATATGACAATACCATACACAACGCAACATATTTCAACGCAAAATTCAAAATATCTGTGTCTGGCTGTTTAACAGGAGAATAAACGCCGTTCCCAGCCCCCTGCGGTCGCAATCGCATCTAGAACCTCAGCCATAAGCAACACCGCAAGGGCCACCACAACATTCATTCTCCTCACCATTATCAACACTATCATCGTCTTCATCAAGACGAAGAATTCAGTAGAGCGTCTTTGGTTACCGTAATTACTGCATAGGGGCAGCTTCATGTCAACGTGTCAGCTATGCGGTCACAAAGAGCGTCAACGACTTCATTATCTTACAATAGAATAGAATTGACGTATTCTTTTGTGGAGGCGAACGTGTAATCTGTATGGTACGATCAGAAGTAAAATGGGTTCGTGTATTCGCTTATGGCTTTTGCTAGCATGGACAAATGTAAATGTAAGTGCTCAATTTGTCAATAATCGAGTCTCCAATCACATTTATTCGACATGTTTATTAGGTTAATAATAAAGAACTATTTCACAAACATTCGCATATCCACAACCTTTTAAACGGACTACAGAGCGGAACGATCATATTAGTAAACACATTTTTTCAACACGCAACGCATTAAGAACATATAGCTTGATGTATATTTTGAAATCACCAAGGTATATATTTGTTAAACTTAAATTGTCAGCGTGTGCCCTCAAGCAAATATAACAACTCACATACATGTGAACGAAATTTACATACCAACAGCCATCATTTTAATATATTAAACTTAATATAAAGAGACACAAGTAAAAGGGAAAATTACTGATATAATCTTAAGCCAAATTCAAAGCACTACCTATACAAATAACTTTCAGAATTATACATGTACATACACATATAATACTAATGTTTGATTTTATTTCAGAATTATACATTTACATACAGGTATAATATTAATAAAAGTTTGAATCCATACAAGAATGTATACAAATCAACATAACCCAATTTAAATTATTAGGTTTAACTTTTGACGTTGATCTACCTAAAATGATTTAGTTAAATTAGAAAGACAAACTAGTTAAATAAAACATATAATTTCACATTGGAACAGAAGAAATCTAACTCCCTTAGGTAGAATAACTGTTGTTAAGACCTTGACACTTCTATTATTTATTCACCTGTTCGTCGCTTTGATGATCCGGTGATGCTATTTGTAAGGATCTAAACGATAAATTATTTAAATGTGTGTGGCAGGGAACGTCAAAAATCAAAGCAAAGGTGATAACAAAGATTTTGATGAAGGGGGACTTAAAATGGTGGATATTCAAGGACAGAACAAATTTACAACCTTAGCTAGAAAGCTAATACATTTTAACACACTATGTAATACAGGCAGTTTATACGCAATCGCGGCTATAAAAAGAATAACCAACCTCTTTTGGATCGATGTTTTAACAATATATTCTGACTATGTTAAAAGTATTAATATTGATTCTGTTGATGAATTTTAAGATATGCCTCTGTTTTTCAACAACTGTCTATTAATCAGCAATACATTATTTGTTTTGAAAAAACAATTGTATGATAATGGCATTCAGTATGTTAAAGATATTATTAAAGACTGTGGACAGTTTTTGTCACTATAAGAGCTACACATCAAAATAAATAAACCAGTTGATTGTTTACATTATGAAGGCATAAAAAAGGTCCTTACTACATACCTTGCCTCAGTGAAAAATGTCAAATTAGCACAGTATAAAATACATTCATATCCCATTGTGTCGACCTATATAAAACCAATAATTTTAAAATAATGCAATTAGTTTTTATATAATATGTTTAAATGGAACTCTGAAACCCCAACATGCCAAACAAAAAGGAATGAATACTTTGCAAATGATTCCATACAATGGAAAAAAGTCCATGGGCAAGTGTTTAAAAACACAAACAATACATATAATCAAATTGTTACAATCTAGGATTATCCATAGAATATTGGGAACAAACTCGCTCCTTTTGTAAATGGGTTTGTCGGATAGTAATTCATGCACTTTTTGCAAAATGTCAGAAGAATCAATTACCCATTTATTCTGGGAGTGTAACGCAATACAAATACATCATTAAGGATATCTCTGATAACTTAAAAAATGCAAATATACAAATAGTAATAAACTGCAACATGTAACTTCTGGGTGGTTCAAATGAACTATTAAATGACAAATACTTTATTCTCATCATGGAAGTAAAAAAGTACATTTTTGAATGCAACAGGAAAGAAGTTATCACTAGTTTTCAGGGATTTAAGGCTAGCCTAAGATTTGCTTTACATAAACACAACAAGTGAATCAAATACAGTTTTTTGGACAATTATAAGACTAATATGTAGTTCATAATTTCTTTAATAAAAAAGTAACTGTTGTTAACATAGCAACTCTCATTACATTATGTAATTGATAATTGCATTAAAAAAAACTGCTGTTTGCCAAGCAACCATCATTATATGACATTTGATTTAAAAAAACAATTGACTGTGTTGTAAAAATGCACTCTTTGTGTAAAATCACATTTTTTTTCATACTGTCAATTATGAATGCAAGTAGCAATGTTACATTAGATTGTTTTATGTTATTTGAACAATGAAATCATAGTTAAAGTGTGATTGTGAATATGAAATCTTTTTTGTTAAGAATCACTTGTGATATACATAAATAAGTATGACATACGGTAAAACATGTATATGCATGTACATGTCTTTGTAAATTGATTGTTTATACATATAATGACATGAATAAATCATTGAAACAGGGGAACACAAATTAAATTCAACATGTGCATATATTAAAAACAATACCGATACACATGGTAGAAAATGTGAAATATTCTCAGTGATATGTTGGTGCATTTATAAGTATTGAAGTAGATTCTATTTACAATCAACCCTAACCTTGAATATGAAGCGAATACCTGAAATATAAAACATCTACATGAAACCTAATGAACTTTGCATTTTATTCAAATACATGTAATTAAAAAAAAAATGTTCCAAATACCACACGCTTAATATATCGGTTCGTTTATGTACAATACTAAGTTGATTAAATTAATACAACGTTTATAATATTGTTAATCGATAATTTGGTCAATACATGTTTTACTAACATACCTTTTCAAATACGCTGTAAATATAAACAGTATGCTGGTACAGCGGCAGCTACGGATTGTGTTCCTGAAGGCCCGTGTTTGATGAGCCTTTCTCTGTATCGTGTTATAGTTAAAGTTGTCTTAACAGTGTGTAAATTATTATAATTATTAGATTTGTTACTGGGTCAATATAAAATGGGTGGTTCCGATGCATAAGATAAAGTTTGATAAATAACAATTGTCCAAACAAATATATACACTTTGTAGCGTGTAAATACTCTGAAATATAAATCGCTCATAACAAAAAACATTGGCACCTTCACTACACGTTCAGAATTTCTGATCGCCTGTGTAAAATGAAGCTGACTTTTATAAAACAATGCATACTTGAACATTTGTTGAACAATTTGTAGATGTTGTAAATTCTATAATGTTATTTCAATGTTTTCATGGATAAAAGATTCCAATCATTTCACATTTACCGATTCCCGTTAATAAATGTGCGCACGGCATTTCCAATTCTGTCGTCGATTTCTGGGATTTGAACTGTAATGTTACATAATGGACAAACAGTTCGAATGCGAAACCACCTTTTAAGACAGTCATAATGAAATGCATGTCCACAAGGCAGTTGTTTACCCACCTCCCGAGGAGTGAAACATACAGAACACTCCTCATTCTTGTCGAGCTCTTGAACTTCCGGGAGCGCCATGATAAATCCTTGTAACTGGTTGCGAACTAAGTAATTCCTCCATTCAGCATAGCACGCGATACTGGTTTTAAAAACAATATCAATCACAAGAATCAAAAGCCGAATTAAGAAAAAAGAGCCCATATTTGGTGCAAAAAGTCGCGTATACCAGTGCAACCACATGCATACAAGACATGTTATGTTTGATATTGCATTTATGTTTAAAACCATATTATCTAAATGTTCTTGAAAGAAAGATGGGAATCTAGATGAAAACAAAATTACAGTCTTCAAGAAAAGGAAAAACACTTTAGCAAGAACAACGACGTTTTGGCTCAAAAACAAGAACGTCCATCCACCAACTCCGGACATCATAGCTATATGCGATGAAATGTACAAAAAAGTTGTTAATATGAAGGCTGTGCTAATCAAAACTTGGAATAATTTGAACAGTTTGTTTCTTGCTCCCTCGTTTATAATGGATAAAATCTCAAATTCGACACTGTCAACGACGAGTAGCATAACTTGACAGAAGGCCATCATAAGAATTGTAAGTAAGACATTTTTCCTTGTATTAACATCGAGCAAAAATAAGTTACTTTCTATGTACAATATCATGATAGTGCTGACGACATTGACGCGTATAGAATTAGTGTTAGGGTTTAAACTTTGAAAAACAAATCTTGCCAATAAACACACAATCTCTTCCAATATTTTGGAAACTAGTGTGGCTAAGCCACATCCCGAAATTATATTGTAACAACATAATACGGCATAGCAGTAGATGTTTCTTTCAATGTTATATGTAAATCCAGGTTGTATTGCAACTAAAGCCACTATTGATGTCTGGAAGATAAACAAGATAATGCACAGGTTGCTGAAATATGAAACGTCTTTCCACGATAATTTTTGGTTTGTGTGTATCGTAATTAACTTTGAGTATGCTTGGAGCTTTTCGAAACACACGAGCCTCAATGTTTCATCTGTTGTTGATCGCATTTTTATATCGGTAGCTTTCTTCAATGCATTTAATCTGTTAATTTCCGTCTTCGAGCAATCTTCCCAGCGACACCATATGAACGCAAAATAAAAGCACTGCATACTCCAGTAATCTAGTTGCATAAACACATACCACTTTGTTGATATAGACAACAGTGTTATAATTGTAAGAGTAATATTTACCCAGAAAGCATCCGTTGGTTTGTTAACAAAACGGTGTACGAACAACGAACGAACGACCAAAGCCGATATAAAAGTTATTTTGCGGCTTGGGTACGTATCCGAAAATGCAATGCCCAGTTCGTCTAGAAAGCACGCCGCCTCGTTTTGGCTTTGAAGTGTCCAATAAATCGCTTGACCAAGCCACGTAGACGTACAACATAAAACAGCTTCTACGTATAGTGGGAGCATGGTTTGAAATCCTGTTTGTACATGTTCCGTCCATGCTAGCATTCCTGGAAATGACAATTTGTCGTGATAATTTAT